>UCOK01006154.1:0-36591 GCA_900474325.1 Synergus umbraculus | reverse complement strand
ATATATATATATATATATATATATACAAAAATTTATTTATTATATTTATACAAAAAGCTTATTCATCATTAATTTAATAATTAAAACTTGAAGAAGTAGGAGCTCCCTCAAAGGGACCGATTTCTCAAAATAAGAAAAAGATAGGAAAAGAATAGACTCTAATACAAAGAAGTTTTATTTCAGTTTCACTGTAGGATTACAATTCGCTAGGGCAAATATTTGTTTTCTCTCTCGGATCAGAGAAAAGCCGACGCAGTTTTTTAGAGGATTTTAGTTACTTCACGAAAGAGATAATCTCTTCATAAAAATGAAAAGTGCCGCTTTTGTATATTTATTATAATTTTCACAGCATTTTAGAAATCTTGTTTTATGGCTTTTATAATTATAAATATTAAATAACAATTTGAAATAACTCTCTGAATATGAATTAATAATAAGATTGAATAGTTTTAATAGTTATATATATATATATATATATACATGATTGTTTTCCATCGACTAATTTTGATAAATTAGACAAACTATGTAATTATAATTTAATTTAGTTGTTCTGTTAATATTGTATATATACTACATATAATTAGAAACGATAGAGATCACACGATTTCATGGTAGCAATACTCTCGAGGGTATTGGTCGTAATAATTATCCTATAGCTCCACTAGTCTGAATTTATTGACTCGACGGTTAATTACTTTAATTATTATACACCGGCGGTTAATGCCTGATCGAAATACATATACAAAGGAAGCTGCTTTGATTCGAGTGCGAACAACGCATATCGCCTCGAGTCACCGATCGCCAATTAATTTCCTATAATTGGACGGACAGGCTATGGCAATATAACCGTAACGTGTATCTATTTCCCTGCCCCCAAGTCACCCCCACTGGCGTAACCATTTCCACAAATTTTTAAGCCCTTTATTTATTTAACAATTCACTTGGAGATCTCTAAATAATAATCTGTTATTTAAAGATTTGAAAACTCAATTTTTACAAGTTGTTCTATTTAGAACTTGACCAAATTATTGTCCAATGAATTACTAAAATTTTAATTTTACAAAATTGTGTAATTGATTAATAAATAATTAGTTCATTTGTACAAGATTATTTATAATTAATGATAAAAGGACTTGGTATTATTTGAATTTTTCAAGTTATAAATCTCTGTTACAAATCGTATAGATATTAGTTTATGCTCGACTTTATTACTTTTATGCGCATTAATAAATAATTTAAACTATTGAATTAAAAGAATAATAAAATTGAAAAATTCATATATGGAAAAATTATACAATTTCGATTACGCCATTGTCGTCGAGTAACTACGCCCCGGACACCGCGGTTTTCAGTCCATCATATTTTCAGACTGAAAACCAATTAGCGGGTTTCGCCTATTACTTTTTAGAGTACGAAACCATGGAGAATGACGGAAAAATGAAAAAAGAAAGCTGTTCGTCAACCTTTAACGCAAATATGTAGGTATAGTGAATCAGCGTTGCTCATCAAAAAATGCTATCTGTCTTTTTCGGAATGTTTTTTTTTTATTTCTCCCCAACGGGTTCAATTAAATTTCACAAACGTTGTAGAATCTTAAAAATAATTACTGCAGACCGTTTCGTTTCACTGTTTGAGGATCGAAATTGATTAAACGAAAATATTCACCTCTAAAATTTGTACGATTTTTCAATATTTGTTTAAAATATTTTTGATATAGCGATTAAATATTTTTGTCAATTTATTTGATTATTTTTAAGAAAATTAATATTTTTTTATTTTTTATAAGGCAAAAAAAATTTTGTTGTTGTTAAATTGATGATGATTCTTTTTTTTTTTTTCAATGGGAAAATAATATAGAGTTTTCTAAGTGTGATGGAGTGAAGGAGGAATCTGAAGTATTTTGCTTGGTGCGGCTTGGTGGCTTTCGACACGGGGGATTTAAATTCGTATAAGGGACGAAATGCTTTTAGCTAAAAGAGATATTTTAACGCGGATTTCGTTAAGTGAGACCAATAACCCAGAAGGATAACAACGGCGAGGATTTCATATGATAGACGGTGACCGAATCGAACTATATCTAATCCTGCAGAATTGTTGATTCTGCGACCCGCACGCTCGTCTATTGCGATGAGGTTTCCATGTCGTTGGAGATTAACCCTATTTCCCAATTCAAACCTCAATCGAAACCCAAACAGACGAATCTTCAAAAGAAATTCACAAACAAGCTATATAAATGCGAATAAACAGAGCAATTGCAAATATTTATCAATTATTGCGAGTAATGTTAGTTTTTTTTTTCTCTTATTATGATTTTTCTATTCTCAAAAAAATGCAGTATTCAATTTCAATGTGTATGTTAATTTCAATTTTAAATTGTCTTAAAATTTTTTATCCAAAAATGCAATCAATGGAAGAGAGAAACAAGGATTACAAATGTATTTGGAGAAAAAAGTGCAGCTGCAAGATTCCCATGGTTGGATTTTCAAAAGTGTTTTCGTATTTTTGAATTATACAGTCTTATTTGAAAAGGTTCTCCGAAATGCGCTCGTGCGAATGCAATAAGAATATGTGTGTGTGTTTGTGTATGTGTGTGTGTGTGTGTGTGAATACTCGTATGTACGTTTCGTTTGATTTTATCACATAGGCGTAGACAAGTTATATATATATATATATATAAGTTTCTAAGATTATTTTGAACAGAATTCGTTTCAGTTGGTTTTAAAAAGTGACGAAACTACTCCAGTGTAGGTATCGATGTCTGGTACCCAAACTAGAATTTATTTTTCTGGGCACAAAGAGGTCTTTAGAAATCAAAGACTTAAGTCAGGCCACAAGAAAAATCTCAGAATTACCAGAAAACTAACACATTCACAAATACGTACCTGCACACCTTATGCTTTTCGCCTATACCTGCTCAAATATCCGTCAAAAAAAAGGTAGAGGGGGGGGGGAGATCAGGATCAGGATCAGGATCAGCATCTGGAATTACAACTTATAAGTTGG
This sequence comes from Synergus umbraculus, assembly GCA_900474325.1. Lineage (NCBI taxonomy): Eukaryota > Metazoa > Arthropoda > Insecta > Hymenoptera > Cynipidae > Synergus > Synergus umbraculus. The sequence goes on along the minus strand of UCOK01006154.1, from coordinate 33,588 downwards.
GCCTAGCAGATTGGATTTGAATGAAAACGACTATGTTGGGAGCGTAACTACAATCATTTTTTGCAGTGTTATTTATTTTTATTATTTCGAAAGAAGCAATTTAGTATATTTGCTGACTAAATAAAAATGTTTATCATATACAGATACGAATAATATAATTGTAAAAAAATAGACAAATACTTTTTTAATGAGATTAGTATATTTTGGATAAAAATATATCTTATAATATATAATACATAAACGCATCAATGCGGGAAAAAAATGATCGAAAACTTAATAAAAGCACGTTTTTTTTTAATTAAAAAAAATTTTGTTGTGTGGTACGATACTGGGATCTATTGCTTTTGCTGTCACGGGGATACTTAAGTACCCATGCCCTTGTACCATTCAGAGTGTATTAATGTCGGGCTGAGAAAAGGCTCAGAGGGGTATAAAGAGAAAAAAAAAAGGCCCCAAATCCTGGGCAGGAGCCAAAATCGTGTCACACGATAAATAAGTCCCCTTTTGCGATCACAAAATTGTAGAACTCTTAGCAGGTGTTCGTAATACGGATGTAGAGATCTTCTCTTTCACGCCTAATTATTTTTATGTACATATAAATACTTCTAAACTGTAATCAAATAGTCTTTTAAATATTTCTTCAAAAATTAGCTATACACACGGTGGAAATAACACTTATTGTAATTAAAATGTAACATGCATATGCTTTTTCAATACATATACATTACAATATATATTATAATTTTGACTTTATTGAGATTTTACAGATTATAAAAAAACGGTCAAATGCGTATGTTTTCTTTAATTTTTTTATTTTATAATATAGTTTTAAAAATCAAAAAAAACAAAGCAGTTTGAGAAAATCACATTTTTCACTAAAAATTACTTAACTGCTTGAATATTAAATATTTTTTTTTTGTAAAAATTTAATGGGACATTCTTGAATAGTTGCTTTTCGTAATGGACTCATGCCATATGCGGGGATGTCACGTACCCTGAAAAATTATATTATTATGTCCTGCTTCCGATTTAAAAAAAAAGCTTATTAATTATTACTATAGGTGATGCTCTATCGTATAATAAAGAGGACACCCAAAAATACTAGTAGATTGTCGGCCAAGTCCAATTTTCAAAGAATTGCATACATACATTTATTTACGGTTAAAATTTTGCTTGCAGGGTGTGATGATATATTATATGTATAATTATACTTTCTGAAAAAGTGATGCTTAAGTTTAAGCCAATCAGAATCACCCATTGATATAACCCGATGCCTCAGGCTCATGCAATCGATTCAGATGTAATTATCCAAACGTTGAATTTTTTATCCTTCTGAAACAATGATGTATTTTCAGAACAAACAACCTCAACACGCCGCAAGCTCAGTCCCTTTCGCTGCGTTTTGTTGACATTTCTCATAATAGAATAATCTTTTAGATTGGGGGTGAAGGGGAATGAATCAATTCCACCAGGAGGCAAATTTTCCACCCTAATTTACTCTTTAAAATTCTTAATTTTTACGACTGGAAACTTAAGTAATGTTATATTCATTTGAAAGAAACAAGTGTAGCACATTTTTATGATTTTACATTTCATTTATGGAAAATGGGCACATATGAACCTTTTTTTTTAAATCTCAATAAGAAACAAAAGTATCAGTTTAAACCTCTTTTGTCTCTGCACTTTAATGAAAAGGTTGGAACTGTGCATAGCGTTAAAATAATGATTGTTTTAGAATGATTGTATGCTCTTCCCATTAATTAATACTTTTACTTTTTTTTCATTTTTTAAAATGAATTTCCTTTTATGTATACTATTTTGGCATTTCTGTAGTGACTCAGCATGAGCTATACAAGCCGCGGAGACACAGTTAGCCTTTTATTAAATTCTTGTTAAACACTGCCATATTCTTTACGCAGATATATGTCAAGAATGGCTGAATCTTTTGAATCGTCAAAACAGCGAAAATAATACCTGTCCGACATGTCAGATGGAATACCCGCGACCAGAGACGGGTTGCAATGGGCAGAACCATGAGGTAAATATATAAAAACGCTTGTTGCTGTTGTTGTTGTTGTTTTTGTTGTTGAAATGGACATCGTGTAATCGCTAATCGCTTCTTTATAATTTCTGTAGTACTCAGCTATTATATATATTTCTGAGCACTTTATACTTAAACATCGACCAGGTATACAATTTTACATGCATTGTATTGTAAATATTGTAATATTATATTGATTGTTCCATTTTATAATTAACACGAATGATTTTTCAAATATATTATTTCATGTATTTCCAATTAAAGAAATTTTGTTGAATGTTTCATTTCAAGTGAATAAAAAAATAATAAAAGAAAATAAGTCTTATAATATATGTGTCAGAGAAAGGACAAGTAAAAATTTCTCGTTGACCACCAATGACGAAAAGAATGTTAAATCCCTCGTTGAGCATAGAGTATATAGTGATGCCAGTTAGCATCAATTTAAGAGGATCGCTTTCAAAAATCCCACAGGAGCCAGAAAAAAAGGTTCTGCCAATGAAAATATTTGGATGTTTTCAAAGCAGCAATTCGTCTCCACAAAGTGTGTTTCATTGTGTCAAGAAGCTGCTTTCATGAGTCCTCTATGCGAACTTTTCTATGTATTTTAAGAGAGGTGATTGCTGGACAGTTTCCTCCGATATCTTCTTCACTTTTCCGCTACTACAGCTTTCCCGGAAAAGTCTATAATATCCCTCCACACTAATTCTCCTTTTTAGATATTTCATTCATATATGTATTTTCATTTTTCAAAAGGAGCAATATTTTTCAAAAATCTAGATAGATTGCATTCTGAAAAGTATTATACATATTATTAGTACCTATTATTGCATATACCAATTCATATTTAAAACTTGGGATTTAAAACTAAGATCGAGATTGAGGGATCTTACAAAAATTATTCTCCGATAACTAAAAAATATAATATATATATTGAATTATAATTTTTATAAAACGCTTTTTCTGTTGTCTTCTGTACTTCTTTCGTGATAAAAATCAGAATGGTTTTTAAACTTTTTGAAGAAAGTTGCTTTCGTGTACAGTCATATGTATATATAATATATATAGTATATGAGATAAAAAATATAAGTACTTATACAAAATGTAGATCATTCTTTGGGATTTTTTTTTCGAGAATAAGGGCACGTGCTCTTGGACAATGCGTATTAATATGCGAAGTGATTTTCTTATACATTATCATATAAATACCCGCGCTAGTGTTATACTTTCTTTATAGGATATGACATTATTTCTTTCTTTTCAGACAATTCAAGACCTGAATCGTCGTTGCTAATAATGCTATTTTCTACATAGTCCCTTAACAGTCGCTTGTTATTTATTGACTAGTGATGATAATAGTTAACTAATAAATACCAGGAGAAATACGAGATTACCGATGAGTTAAAAAAACATCCTCATTCATTGAGCCACAGAAAAATACTAATTTTTCAAACTTATCATCTAAAAGCGTTCCTGATTCTTCGTAATTTTTATGTTAAATATTGAGTATCTTAGGTGTAGGCAAACTGGCCAACAAATTTCTCTAAATCACTAAAATAATTCTCCTCTGATTGTAATTAATTTCATGATAATTCACGTTCAATTTGGTTTCAAAGGAATTTTAAAAAAAATTTTCTGTATAATTCAACATTCTAGACAAGTTTCTTGGCCAATAAAACTTGAGAAATTAGATGATCGCCAAGGAGTTAAAAATTTTCAAGAAGAAGTGAAATAACTTTAGGCACGTAGGTAGAAATACATTCTATGATTTGGTAACATAACAATGCTGGAAATTTTGAATACGTCTCGTATTTTTTAAGTAGAACATTAATCGTAATTTTAATTGCAATATGGATATCTGTCCTTGATAATCTGTCGTAACACCTATTTACATAGAAAATTGTAGATACCTTTGAACATGTCTTGCTGAAAAAATACAGTAAGTCAACTCCCACGCTATTGTGCGTCTAAACATGGAACTTGCGGCAAAGTTATTGCTTCTAAACACTAGAGAAATTAAAATTTATACTCTTTTTATCAAAGTTATAAAATAATAAAGATTCAAGGATTAATAAATTTTAATAGAATAGATACGAAAGTTAATCAGAATTAATTCAAGTTTTCAATATAGATCGAGTCATTCTCACCGAAACCGTCACCGTCATCGTTTATATTATATATCTACATATGATAAATAATGTCTCTTGTTTTTACGAACTACTTTTATAATAATTATAATAAGAAAGTGCTACCCGCCTTACACTGTTATTATTGTAGTTAAGAGATTATTCCCATTGGCACTGTATACTTTATTTAGTCGCTTTTTTCTTATTAGCCCCCAAAAAAGGGTGAAGCCGAAATTTAAGTATCAGAAATGAATTAGGGAAAAGTAAAGTGAAAAAATTGAGAAATTGAAGAATCGAGAAAATTATAGAAAAATAGCACAAGTGGTATCACAAGAATCTCGTTTTCAACTTTGGCTTGAAACTTTTTATATGATGTAGACAATTTAACACTTCATAATCGTCAGACATGTCAAATTGATTAAATTCTGTACGACTTCTTTTACTCTTTTACTCTTTTATTCTTTTACTTTCAAAATCGATACGAGTGATTCCAATCAATGCCAATAAACGTAAAAGTAATTCAATATATTAATCAAGAGAGATTTTCGCAGTCAAAACATCAAGTTTAGTCTTTCGATTGTTTAAAATTAAGGTTTTATAAAAAGTTGAAAAATTTTCTCAAACGCTTATCGTGAAATAAATAAAATTCTAGAGTTCTAAATATGTATTAAAAAGGCGTGCTCATTAGGAGGAAGTAAACGTTCTTATCGCATCTTCATGATCCTCGCAACGATTACGAGTTGAGAAATTAATTTCTGCATTCTTTAGATGGCTGATTAGAAGAATATACGACAACGATGACAATAATTTAATAAGAATCTATCACCGTGCTTTAATGATTCGGTGATCGCAAGCTAGTTTTCGTTAGCTGTATGATTTACAAACTGCCTTGTATAAATATTTCAATAGAAAATCTAATTTCTTTTAAATCCAATTGCTTTGTAGATTTGAGATTTTTCAAAGGATCGTACTTCTCTCTCTCTCTCTCTCTCTCTCTCTCATTTTTTAGATGAAATCCTTAAATCTAGACTAAATTAGACGTAGTATCCTATAATGCAGAGGAAAAGCCAAGCTTTCTTCTTGTTGTTGATTTATCTAAGATTTTTGCTTTTCAGTGAAACACATCTCCATCGTGATACCTGCGTTGGCACTGCTTCGACGAAATCTGCATGAGTCGTTGTTTTCTCGTGGCTTGCGTCTGCTGAGGTGCCTCTCGACCCATTTTAACATTGTTAAAACAGAATCTGTACTGGGCAAACGTCGTTCGGCGGATGTACGAATTATATGAGAAGAAGCCACACGGAACGTCGCTGCCATACCTTTTAATGCCTGTGAGAAAGAAGAAGAAATTAATATACTTGAAAATTTACAAATTAAATATTTATCAAGCAATTTTAATTGAATTTAAACCAAAAGATGTGATGCTTGTATTCTGACATATTTCCTGCATATCAAATTGAAACATTGCAAGATATATTTCAATTTGAAACTACAATCTGACTAATACATATATATGACGTATATACTATTACTTACCCGCATCGCATCTTCGTCCGTGACATCATCTCCTACATAAATAATTCTGATTCTTTCGCTCCAGTCGAGGCCAAAAGCTGTTCTAAGAATGTAAATTGATGCACGACCCTTATTCCATTCAACCGGTGGCTTAGCTTCAATAGCACAGTGTGCAGAGCAAGCCTTAAATCCTACGCTCTCAATCAATCTTTTTGCATGTTCGATCATCTTCGGTCGACCTTCCATTGGTGTTTCACGGTAGTGGAAAGTCAGCAAGGCTCCTTTGTTCTCTACCCAGGCACCGTCCTTACACAACTGAATCAAAACAAAATATAAAGTAAATGATTGTAAATCATGAGAAAAGTGCAAAAAAAATTCTAGTCTTTATCTCTTTAATGAAAAAAAATACCTGATCTTGAAGAGCCTGCATCAATCCAGCAACTTTGCCCTCATACTCGGAAGGCATCGGATGAACGAATTTGCTTCCATCCGGGTGTAAAATTTCAAGGCCATGATTACCAGCATACGTTATTCCGTCGATTCCAACCATAGATTTGACGTTGTTGACATTTCTGCCAGATATTATCGCAATGTAAACATCTGACATGTTCGATAATCTTTGCAAGACATTTTTCGTTTCCAGTGGTAGAATCGCGAGATCCGGATGCGTCGCAATCGGAGCAAGTGTACCATCGTAGTCCAATAGGAGAGCTAGCTTGTGGTCATCGCCAATATACCTAGGGGACATGCGCCATCATTTGATCGTTACCCGGCTTTCATCATGAGTTAGGTCGCAATCGCTCGCGCGGGGCCCGCCTGCTCCATAAAGCTTTAAAGCTTTTTTTCCTTTTTCCACAATTCTACTTAACCATTTGTCTCTATTATCCCATAAATCCAAATAAAATGATTTCCCGAATAAATTTATACCAAATTTAATTTAATTCAAATAAAAATACTTCCAATCAATCAATCAATCAATCAATCTATCGTTTCAACCCTTACGAAAAAAAAAATATATCAGAAAAAAACTACAGGAATTCCTGTAATTTTTATTCGCGATCACATGGCATACGACAAGAAAACGACAGGAAAATAACGCAGTGCTTAAAACAACAATAACAAAAGGTCAAATAATAATAAACATTATCCAGCCTGTCTTATTTCTTTTGTCGTTTTCGCAAAGAAATGACATGCGAAAAAAATTACAGGAATAACTGTAATTTTTCCCTGATGATGATATAGCCCTTTCTCATAAAGGGCAACTGATGTTTAAGATCTTTCAACAAAAAGAATGCTCGAAATTTTCGCTTTTTAATGTCGTCTCACAAAGATTCCCAATGTGGCAAGCTTTCAAATTTTATAATTCAACTTCATGCAGAATAATGGCTGCACGCACCCACGAGGCGACGTACCCAAACTCATGCTTAATTTATGTGATTATCTCAAAAATATATTTAGGAATGCTAAGCTGGTGGAATAAATGTCTGTCGATATGACACTTTGATTTTTCATGACATTTTTTTTTGAAATGGCATAACTTTCGTTCTAATTGAGCAATTTATATTTTTAAACTTTCAAATTTTTATACATAATATGTATCATTAGTGGTAAGTTTCATTATATGGAGAAAAAATATAATGTATTATAATTTTGGAAATATTATTTTTGTCCACTTTTTTCCACAAATTTCTTTATTTTTATTTCTTTATTTTATTTTATTTTATTTTCAGTAACTAAACTAGTGGTCCCACGATAAAATTTGCAGGACTTGTAAAAAATATGATCTATGGTTTAATTTCCTGAGTGTTTAATCGTGGGACCACCAGTGGTTATTGAGAAAATAAATAAATAAAACATAGGGCCACTTTTTCTAATCTTGAAAAACTACTTGAAGGGACTTTCTTCAATAATAATGATACACGTATGAAAATTCTGCCGTAGCACATGCGCTGGTCGGGCCCAGACATGCACATTCCTTAACTCAGATGGTACCTACTTGCTCAAATAATCATCAAAATCATCCATTGTGACTGGCTGCATGGTGGTCGCTCCCACAGAATCGCGTTCTTCAAGTGAACCCATCACCTGGAGAAATGCCTTCATCCAATGGTTTACATCGTATATTCTCTCCCGACGACGCAAGTGGTTCATTCTCAAAGTTCGTTCGTCTTCAGGCATCGTGAGAGCTCTAAAATATTTCAAATGATTAGATTGGTTTAGACGATGTAGAAAATTGATCATCATTTCAATTGAAATATCAAGAAAAATATATTATAATATTACTCGCATACAAATAGGAATATTATACCTGTGAATGACTTCTGCAGCTTCGTCTATTTCGTAAGGATTGCAAATCAGTGCTTCGTGCATCATCTCACCAGCTCCAGCGAAAGGAGAAACGATGAGAACTCCTGGTGGTTTGTTAATCTGACAAGCGACAAACTCTTTGGCGACTAAATTCATTCCATCTCTCAAAGGAGTGACCAGAGCTACAGCAGCATCTCGATAAAAGGCTGCCAATTCATCCTGACTCACACAACCGTAAATGTAGCGAATTGGAGACCAGTTGGGAGTTGTAAAGCGCCCATTAATGCAGCCTATCAATTGATCCATTTCCAATTTCAGATCTTGGTATTCACGGACATCTGTTCTAGATGGTACAGCAATTTGTAACATCGTGACCTGGAGAGTTATTATTTTTTTTTTTAATTGTCGAGAAGAATTAATTAAATGCCGTTTAGTCGAATCAGAATGAAAATTCGTACATACTATAATACGATTTACGATAATATTTTATTTACCTCTTCTCGATGTTCTGGATGCTTCTCCAATAACAATTCAAATGCCTTCAATCTGTGAACAAGGCCCTTGGTATAATCCAATCGATCCACTCCGAGAACTATTTTTTGATTTGTGAGCATAACCTTGGGTGCAGTTTCAGCTAATTGAACAAATCTGTCGAATGGAATGCCGATAGGAAGAGGTCGAACTCGAACTGTTCGACCTCCATGTTCGACGAGAAGATTTTTACGATCCACTCTGCAACCTAAACTTCTCTGACAACAGTCCACAAAGTTTAAACAGTAGTCTTGAATGTGGAATCCAACCATGTCACAGCCTAGAATTATTCAAGGTTGTTAAGATGCATAATTATTATTTTCAATCTAAAAAAGTTGAAAATCCTGACAACACAAATTCTACCTAACATTCCCTGAAGTATTTCGTCAGCCCAGGGAAAGAGTCTAAAGATGTCCCATGGAGGAAACGGAATGTGGAGGAAAAATCCCAACTTTAATTTAAGATTCTTGTCATCTGCTGCTTGCCTTACCCAGTTGGCTGCCAGCATTAGGTGATAGTCGTGAACCCAAACAAGAGGTGTTCCATTTCCCTGACCAGCTTGTTCTTTGTGAATAAGCTCCAGAGCTTGAACCTGAACAAATTAAGAGAACAAGGCAAATTTACCAAATTTAATAGCTTTTTATACCGTGAAAAAAAATATGTTTTTTTAAAGTCACACTACTTTATTTATTTATAAAATCTTAGTACATCAATTTAGTCCCAAGAAATATGTAAAGAAAATAATTCTTTCTAGACAAGGGATTGATATTAAAATATTTTTCTTACTGTTTTGGCTGCGAATTCTTCATTGACTCTGCTGTAAGCTCGCCAATGGTCTGCGATAAATGTTGCTCTGTCCGGCATGGAGTGAAATAGAGGCCAAAAGGTCCCATTACAACAGCCATTGTAGTAAGAGTCAAAAACTCCAGGTTCTACGTGCACAGCTATCACCTGAATTAGAAAAATATCAAATTGATACAATAATATCAAAATTAAATAGTAGCCAATTCTCTTTTTCTCGTAAGCATTTTACAATTAAATGTATATACTAATATTTACATTTGATAAACTATAATCTCCCTATTGCCGGAAATGTGATGCCTAATATTGAGCTGAGCTTGCGGGAAACTCTAGCTCGAGAATAGGCCTGGGTCAAATAAATGGGGACAAAAGAATAACAATCGAGAACTCTAATCGGAAGTGCATAAAGTCCAGCGTAAGCATGCTAGCATAAGCAAAGATGTAAAGTACATAATATGTACTGTATTGTTGTTTCTTATGATTCTCTCAAATGTGATATGATATGCGGCACGTCTCCTCTCTATTGCTATCCGTTAATTGCTTATTATTTGTCCATCGGTTTTCGCTCGTTAAAGCTACCACTTTCTTTATTTCCAATTGCTGGAAAACACAACTCAAGAATTGACGCAAATCGTAATCTGTTAGAGATAAACTTAACGTTCAACAGTCAGACACAACTACTTCAATACTAACTGCGACTTTATAACGAGTCGTCTCTGAGTCAATCTGTATGTCTTATTTATCGGCCATAAAAAGAGCGAACAAGGACCAAGTACCTTCTAGATTAAATATACGTTATTTTTTTAATGCAAACCCTGCTAATTCATTTACTACGATTTAAAATTATTATACTTAAACTTAATTCTAATACTTTTTCCCAAATACATCTCCAAATAGATAAAAGTAGTCTATAATATACATATCTTATTTTTACACTTCTGGAATTAGTTATTTCTAGAATGAATGGAGATTATTTCCTGAAATGAATGGCTCATCATTTTCCAACTCGGATTTCAGTTTGATATCATTTTGAATAGTTTGCAGTCTCTATTAGTAGGAAAGTTATTTTCGTGTATCATACAAGATTACCTGCAGTAAAGACGAATCTGTAAGTTGCCGCGAATAAAATTGTATATAGGAATCCATTAAAATTTTTTGCTCACGCCAATGTACTTGTAGATACTGTGTAAAATTAATGACAAATGTACTTTGATTATCACTCTAGCTACTTTGAGTATAGTATTACGAGATACAAGAGAAGAGCCTCTATATGAAAAAAAAAAAAAAAAAAAAAAAAAAATTGAGTGAAACCTAGCAAAGGATAAAATTCATTAAAATGAGCTTAAAATAATATAATACAATAAATAATAAAGGACATTGATACAAGTGATAAAAATTTAATAGAAATTTAGAAAAACAGCTCTAATGCGCTTTACCTCCTGCATGCCCTCTTAAATTCTCTTTGCCAGCTTTGCCTCTCTCTTAAGGCAAAATCATCTCATTAAGTATATAATATATAATTGAATTGTAATGCACCGGCCGACAATTCATTTAAAGACTTACATCTTGAGATTCTTAAGAAATTATCAGAATAATTTCAAATTACATTGCCAATACCCGTCCAATCAATTTATTGCAAGGGACACTCAATGAAAGTATACATTTATTGAAAATATAAAATAATGCATTTTTAATCTGAAATAACCATCAGAATGAATAAATAATAAAATAAAAGAATACCAAATTTTTTCTCCAACATGTAGAAATGTTTCACAACACATTTTTTCCTTAAGAAATCTTTTTTTTTGTCGTTCACTTTTGAAATAAGCCTCTAATCACAAACAAAATTAAATAAGTAGCAATCATTTAGCATAAATTTATATTTGACACCAGGTATTCCTTCATGAACAAGATGAGCATGAAATCGTAACAGAATCATATAATCGACTGCAATGTCTCTCTGGCTCGTATGCATTAAAACTTGAATTAAAATTTTTATCATTAGTGAATGTATGATGATAATGGGCGCTATATACACGCGTCATTTATTTGATAAACTATCGACCCCTTTACACTATGGTAATTCTCTCAAAAGTTCTTTTTTTTCTCATTTCATTTTATAAGATTTTGTTCGCGTTCACACGTCATTAGTGTTCACGTGACATGTGGCTGAAATAATTATCAAAAACTTATTGACTATACAATTGAGTAATAGAAATAATTTTCTCATCTAATTTTTCATTTCAAAATTAATTAATATTTTAACTGAATTTAATTCAAAATTTAATAATCGTCGTTTTCATTGTAATATCTGGACAATCTAATATAATAATTCCTAAATTATTAATAATAAATATTGTTTGTACGAGCTAATATTTCTCTGAGAAAATCATCCTAATCGAATAACTTTAGCCAGTCGCATCCCGAACTAACCAGTATGAGATTATAGGCTGCTAATCTATTCCAAGAGTTGTGCTCTGAAAATGTTATTTCAAGTTAATCAAAGTTTGAATCTTTACTATTATTTGCTTTCAAAATTTACAATCTCTAATAAAAGTGCGTACGACTTATTTTTCCAAGACAGTTCAGCTACTTTATTCAAATATTGTAAATATATAGTCAATTAGTCAAATATAAAAAAAAATAATAAAATAATAATAAATAAGTAAAATAAAAATAACTATAGTATAACAGGAAGAGCCTCTTTATAATGCGAAAATAATTAATGAGAAACAAGCTCTAGCTAAATCTGGATCAATAAAAATCGGCTAACTGATTTACTAGTGTAATTAGCTGATTTATTAGGAAAAATATCATTCACTGATTAACAAAAAATCTTCTTGTAAAAAAAAAACGTACTTTCCTCCTAACGAGGCAAAACGAAATCAATAATCGACAGACACTACTGAAAATTAGGTGAAATAAACTAGAATCGCACCTCTTTTGGATCAATCAAAAATTCAATCAATAAAAGTTTCATTATTTCTTTTTAAGAATCAAGATTATATAATTCTCCAAAGATTATTATTATAAAGTATAATATTTTGAGAAAAATTCAAGTACAGCAATAAAAGTGCATGAAAAAACGGATAAATAATTACCGAAAATGTTAATTGTTGCAAATATTCAACTAAAGAGTCGCGCAGAGTGGCTGAATCAACAAAAGAATAAGCTCATCAAAAATGTGATTTCAATGCCAAGGCCGTATTTACGAATCACCAGGCGTTGGAAAATTAAATGACAGTTTTACTTTTATGTAGAATATACATTCATACACAATTTCGATTTCATAATCCCCAAACGTTGTTTGGGGAATTCTTGCAAATTCATATTAAATGCGGAATTAAGGACATACGCACTTTTCGTGAAAGGAGACCAGCAGTTGGTGTTCTGTCATTGGGATCAGATTCTGGAATTGGTTCACTAGGATCTTCCATATGCATTCCAGGCCATCCTACCCACACTCCATTTCCGTTTATAACGACTGGAGCTACTGCAGTCACAAGACCACCAGCACTGAAATTAAAAATTTTTTAAATCTATTGTTCAGTATAAGGATTCTTTTCTATGTAAAACACATACAAAATTGTTCTTGAACTCACAAGGCCTTTTGACGATTGACTCGCAAATAGGTTGTCAACAATTCAGAAAATTATTTTCACAGTCATAAAAGCAAAAGACTGTTATTATACCATTTTTATATTTATAGTTCGCAAGTTTCAAGCTGCTTGAAAAAAGACAATAAAGCATCACAGTTTTCTGAACAAATTATTGTAGTATAATATATAATATGCTTTTAATGTTTAGTATATCCCGAACCAATTTTAATTTTTTAGTCGTCTCCTTAATATTTTACTGAATATAAACGATAATTTTTACCCAGTTTTATACATCATTATGAAAAATAAGTAATCTTAAATGACAATAATCGTATAATATGACGTATCATTGCGACCATCATCATGTTAATCTGCATGCATATTTACTCTGCCCTATATCTACTCGATCATGGTTCATATTTGCTTCTACATATATATCCTATTCTACAAAGATCCTATTTTCCTATTTTAAAAAGATCGAAAATCGTAACGACTTTTCCACCTACTCTCTTCTCTTCATCTTGAATCGTCAGTATATGAATTATTAGTGATTTTCGACGTTAATTCCGATGTCCCGTCGCAATATTATGACAAATTGTTTATAAATCGGTGATCAGCCTCTGTAGTAAAACATTAACTAACAGAAAAAAATAACTTGAATAGAAGCATATCAATTTTCTTTTCTTTATTTAGTAGAATTTTAAAAGCATTTAAAGTTATTTTCAGCAAAATTGGATCCCTACATTATTAATTAGATTTTTTGATATTTTCCATAATAACCTAGTTAACGATTCTAATGGCTATATTCATCATCCTTTGTCAGTGATAAGATGACAGAAAGTCGTACATCTCGCGCACCAAATAAGTTTGTTTTGTTCTTAATTCGTATTTAATCAGTGAAATACTTTAAACAGATAACCTTTATAATCGACCCTCTCTCTATCATTCTCTATTTGATAAAAATGGAGTAAAATTAAAAAAGCGAATATGGAATTTTATTTAAAAAAATAGTCAATATTCTAAAGGTACAGTTTCATTAATTATTTACATCTTAACATTTTTTTTTTTTCATTTCATAATAACTAAGTGCGTAAAATATGAGTTAAATCATAAGTTAAAAGCAGTATAAATGATGCAAAAACTATTCCTAAATCGAGAATAATTTTCATTGAATTGCACTTAAATAATTAAATTGGACATTTGAAATAAAGTATATACTGTAAAAATCATTTGATCGAGAAGGCGTCAAGCAGTCTGGCCTAATATTCTCGGCTCTTGAAAATACATTATTCAAGTCAAGAATAAAAACGACTGAAAATCTACTATTTATAAAATTGAAAGTCTATCAATTTGGCGTCTAATATAAAATAAATAAATAGTCAAAAAGTTATACATTATACTTATATGAAACTTAATCAATATTCAAATTTTTAGTTTAACAACAACATGCATTTACGAAAATCGAAATATCATTCTTCGTTACAAGATAATTTCATAATATTTTATAAATATTTTGGAATCGTTCACATATCAACTATTTTTAACTTCTTAAAACCATGTGCGTAATGAGTTCGACGTTGGACAACAAGTAGAATCAGAGAGGAATTATTATCAAGCTATAACTGAGATTTGCTTCAATTTCGTAAAAACAATTATGAGCAAATTTAGATTATCCGGCTTTTTTCCACAATTTTTACTTTTTTAACAAAATAATAGTTTTCTGGTGTAAAGATCATGAGCACGCGGAACGTCTGTGCACTATTATTTTTTTAAAGAATAAAAATTGTGGAAAAACCAGATAATCTGAATTTCCTCATATGGTAATTAACTTTAAGAACTTTTTCAAGAGAGCCTGGTGTATTCTCATTAAGAAAGTTTTTTAACAAATATATATATATATTTTTTTTTGTTTAAAAATAAAAAGTGTCAATCCCATTTCAGAATTATCATTGAAACAGATTTATTTAATTAGATTTAATCGGGTGTAACCTATTGGATCCAATTAATCAATAGTGATTCTAAAAAGGGGTCTATATATATCGGATTGATTCAAAGTCAATCAGTCCCAATCGGTTTTTAATATAAATGCAGCTTTTTTAAATTTTAAGATAAATATTGTCTTTCAAATACACTATGTACCTGGATATTTTGTTTGAGTTGAAAATAAAAACCAAATAAATTTTTAATTAAAGCTGTCAATTTTTTCTAAAAATACTGCAAGATTTTAAATACATACATGTATTTAGCATGTATTGGTCAAATAAAGAGATATCAAGGAACTTAGTTTTGAAAATTTGCAATTGTGCATGTATATATAAAGCAATTTCACGATAGATCTAAAAATAAATTAAAAAAAATTTGCACCTACCTGGCCTTGCGTTCTAGCTTCCCAGTTGAATCATTCCTCTTCAAGACAAAAGGCAACCTGTTACTGACGACAATCATGCTGCCGTTGGAGGAATAGCTTCCTCTTTCTGTAGACATGTTGACAACTCGTTACACAAGTGATTTATTAATTTACTCAAAGAATGAGTATCAAAAAGGGAACCGAATCCCTTGATGATGATGATGACTCTCGATCACCGTCCTAACTCCCTTCACCGCAACCTCAATCTCTCCTCGAATTAATTTTCTATCCACCACGTGCTTGCTACTGGTCCCGTAAACTCTACTAATATCTCATTAAGAACTACTCAATATGTATATATATATATATATATATATGTATCTATATCTTTGGACTGTGTGCAATGACTATGTAACGTCTCTTTCTACGCAGACCAATCTTCCCTTATCTTTCTGATAATTTAATGTTTGTTTTACTTTGGTTTGACGTTTTCTTTTTATTTTTGTTTGATCCTGAATTACTTCTTCTCTTTATTAACTTTTCCTAGTTTGCTCTTCCTCTTTTTAGCTTATTTCTTCCCTTATCTATCTCAGAGTTCTCTAGCTTCTTCAGTTTTTTGTTTTAGCTTTTCCAGATTCTACGGCTTATTCAGCTCCTCCAACTTCAGACTCGATTCTCTACCTTGAGTCACGATTCTCCAGCATCAGATTTCGTTCTCCAGATCCAGGTTTGATTTTCCAGAATGGACGAATAGTTCTCCAACTAGATAGTCTTCAGCTAAAGACCCATGATCTCTGATGAGAGAGGGGTGGAGTGTGCGTTGCGGTGTGAAGCCCAAGTGGCACTGAAGTTAGCAGCCTCGGTGCCGTCGGTTTCATGTCGGTTTATTCGACTTAAGTCCTGAAACCAATTGCGGTCCAAAGTGCAGCCTTTTGCGGTCCCGCAATCGACGGAAGGCCGCGACCTCTGGGCCGCGAACAATCCCCCTTCCCTCTGAAACTCGGAATCTCTGAGAGTCTCTTCTGAAAGTCTCTGGTGAGAGGGAGTTGATTGAGAAGAAGAACCAAGAAGAGCCACGGTCTCCATGTAGGTCTGCTAGGGGTTATCTTCATTCCTTATCGATGTATTTCCTACCCACCGAGGTCTCCTCGCTCTCATCCTACGATCTCTACACATTTCGTGCTGGTCCCGAAGTGTACGTGTGTATTTGCACTCAAGTCTGCCATTATAGTTGTCAACATCAGCTCCGGCACGTGATGATGATTTATATTCTATAAGTATCATCAATTTCTCCCTCGATAGTGTGTCAATTGCTTTAAATTGCAAAAAATACTACCGATGCGGGGTATTCCCAATTCAAATATGAATACAATTTTCATTTTGATTGTAGAAAAGTATAATACATATGTATTACATGTAAGTAACATAGTTACACAAGAAAAATGTGTAGAATCAAAAAAGCGACCTATATAGTCTTATTGGTCGAGCATAGTCAAAGTCCAAATTTTCGAAATTTTCTGCTAACAAGTTTCTTTTTTTATTTGACCTTGAATTTTAGGTGTAGGTTGAATTTTTTTTTGGGTTGAATATTGAGCGCGATGAGAATGTGTGTTCCTTAAGGTCGATAGAGCCTTAAGTAAATTAGTTTTCCTCAGCATTTAAAACTAAAGTATAATATAATATTAATGCAAAATCAACAGAGTCGTATAATAATAATTGATGTGAAATTAATTTCGAATTTGATTGCACTCCTAATGCTGGATCAAGAATTATAAATAAATTAATAAACCCAGAATTATGTTACAATTATTTTAAATTACTCATTTGCCAAATAAGGAAAATATGTACTTCGTTCATTAAAATGCGTATATATGTAAGGAGTATAAACCTCCTGACGTAATAATAAAATGCAATTACATAAGGAGAAGATTGCTATTAAAACAGAGTTCATCAATTTTACACATAATGGGCTTCAGATCAAGACAAAATTTGATCCAGTGATCAGAAAAAGTAATAAGAAATAAGGCTCTTATTTTTGTCTATACTTGTAATTCACAATTATTTGATAGAACAGTAAACTAAATAAATAAATAAATAAAGTATACAAAAATATAATGACTATAGTAGATATACCTATGCTACATAGTTCCCTCTTCCTTGATTAATGTGAACCCCCCTCTTTTTTTTTTAATTACAATCCGTCGTATTTTGCTCTTCTCCTGTTATTGTTTCTTCTTTGAGCTTGGCGTCGGATAAGATGTTGCTTTCATGAACTATTATGTTATAGTTACGAATTCCCTCTGGTTACGTTTCTTTTCTATCGGGCTTGATTTTTCTATATACGGTTATCAAATTTCTAGCAAATAGCAGCAAACGTTTCAGTAAGTAAACTTTAATTGGTAAAAAGCTCACCGTTGCCTTAATTAATTATCTTCATATCGATTCCCTTTTAAACACCAGGAAAATAAATAAATATAATTTCGATTAAATATACCCACAGATGAAAAAACGTGAAACATCAGATGGAATTGTTGATTTTTTTTCTTGTTGCTGGTTTTCTTTTCCATTTATATATTTTTTTGCATTTGATAGAGCATGCAAAGAATAGAAATAAAAATCTATAAATTATCAGCATATCATCAGACAGCTGAATCAGTGAATCACGTAGAGTGCACGAAGCGTACACACGATGACATGATGAGCAATCGCATTCAATTTCGTAAGTATGCATGTTCACAATATTTGATACACTTGAGTCTTTATCTTTATCCTTATACCATAAAGGAATGACAAATATAGTCATAGATGAGCTGATGAGCGGTGTAAAACTTTTGTATCATCCAGGAAGAAAAAGATGTGCATGACACCTCTACGCTCTATATCAGTGACATATGTAGTGCATATTATACTGTAACTGTACAGCTTCCACGGTCCGCAGTATTTATGTATAAATTCTGCTTATTCGAAAGAATAGAGGCATAACGAATATTACACAACCACACACACACACACACAGAGAGAACAAACTGTGCGGAGCCAAAAAAGCGACCTATACATATTTATAGAATTGTGGCACGTACATATATATATGTACGTGTGTATTGTCTAAACGAATTTTAACAATTCTGACGTCAATTTTTTTATTTATAAATGTATACTCTACGAATGTGCTTTTGGGTATCCAAACATCAAATTTGTTTATAAAATTATTAATTTTTTAAAAGCAAATAAAAAAATTTTCTACTTAAAAAAATTAGAAAAATTAATATATTCATAAAAAATTCGACGTTTGTATATCCAAAATCATAATTTTTGCAAAAAAACGTTCTTTTGCGACCTAAACTGGGGAAAATATTTTTTAACATGAAAGCTTCAAGAAAATTCACTTTACAGCTTAAAAAATGATTTCAGATGTTTAGTAGCCAGCTTACAAAAATTCAAAGTCAAATAAAAAAAAATAAAGAAAAAAACTGAAAAACAGAAAATTAATAACATTTTGATTTCGGCTATGCTTGAACAATACTACAATACTATATAGGTGGCTTTTTTGGTTCCACACTTTTTTTTTGTGTGTCTGTTTTATTATCTGAAGAGAAAAAAAAGGTCTGAACTCTGTGAAGTTCGAGACGAGTATGCGAACTGAGAATGTAGTATATGTACCACTATTATTGCGAATTGTTGTGTCCAATACACAAATCATGACAACAAATATAGTACATACCTATAAACTTACATATATTATCTATAAGTATAACTTTTGATAAAGCTTTCGTTTACATTCGTTCTCAGGCAGTTCGTCTGATCGTTTGTTATGCAACCTATTTTGAAGAATCCAACACATTCTTTAGAAAGGAAAACTTTTTCGAACATTTCTAAACTAGATTTTAAAAATCTGTTGATGATAACAAATATCAATTATACATATGTACTAACGCCACCAGTTCTTTGTCACTTTACTGATTTTTTTTATCAATTCAACAAAATTTTTATATTTTCCTGTATATTGCTTATACAGTTTTTCATCTTTCTGTTAATTTAAATTGGAAATATTTTTTAGCTATAAAATTTCTTTTCATTCGCATAGAGTTTCGTATAAGTACATATATCATTTTTTAGCTGTTACATTATTTATTTCTCCATATATGACTCAGAGAATAGATTGTGGAATATATTTTATTGCGACCGGATATAATAAACAAATGAAGTAATTTTCACGTTTTCCGAATCAGTATCTCCTTTTCAAATTCCATATTACCAGATAATACGAAATTTTAATAATAGAAGTGCACAGAATCTCCATTACTAATTAAGATCCTAAATACGCTTATTCTTTCAAATATCGATCGTAGTGGCTTATCTACACCTAATTACATAACCCATCGAGCTATGGTATCTAATTTTTTTCATTCGAATCATTCTCATATTGCCAGACATACTGACGACAAAACCAGTATAATGTTTTATAAAAAAAATTCAATATTTTTAATGCAAGACAACTCCTAAGTGATAAAAAATAAAAACATTTTCAACTTTCAGTAGATAATTAATTTCGAATTCTACTTCACACATACTATTCCATTTTTTTTTCTCTTTAGTGAAATTCAATTCAATTAAACACTCTTAACACGAATTTATTATTTTTTTTTTTCGAGTTTTTTCAATGCATTGATCGACTCACAAAACATATAAGTGATGTGGTGAAAAAACTGGTAAAATGATCTCTCGATTGTTTGTAAAACATTTCCTCAAATTATCACCGGCTGCTTTGTTTGTGTATTGTTTTTATTTCAATCAAAAGTATTAACGTTGCGAGTCGTTGGTCTCGAGGGCGCAATCAAATGAAAGAAGTTGCAATCTACATCGAATACTAATTCTTAAAAAAAATTGATTTTTTAGTAATGTTTTCTATTACATTTAATTATTTAAATATAATTTAAATGACAAAGATAATGGAAAAGTATTATCTTAAAATGATTGTTTTTCGGTTTTATCTTCTATCAACATAAACATTACTCTCTGATGAGGTGTCTAATTATATTAATTATCAACAAAGTCATAAAGGGATCACCCGACCTTGAAATATCTATCATCTTGACAAGACTAATTATTACTGCATAAAAAAATAGTTGGCCTCACTTTTTCTTTCTTATTCCAGACTCGGTACATAACATATTATTAGAAGTGTTGATTATGTAATTCGATTTAAATTCATTAACTTTTATTCCGCCAAATTCTTCATATGTATTTCCAAAACTGTCCAGAGTTCTAGAATACAAAAACTGAAAATTCATTGTATGAAAATATCACTCAAAAAAATTTTTTTGTGAAATTAGTTTTACTTACACTCAAATGTCTAAAGTTTTTCGAACGAAATTATGAGACGAGGAAGCGGTGAAGAGTATACTTTATTTTTTCCCTGGAGTAATTTTAATATATTACTATCGTGACAGAAGAAATTATCAAATTATGTGCTTTGCCCACATGTTATTAAGTGATGAACAAATAGAACGCAAATTATGTACTAAATTTAGGAAAGTAGAGACATCATTTTGTTTTTAGAGTAGAGTAAGTAATAAAAACATACCTTTTAAAAGGTGTTTTGGAAAAACAAGAGTTGGTAAAAGTACGGAGAACTGAGTAGAAACTATTGACTAGTGAAAACAATGATGATGAAAAACGAAACTCTCGAGATATTACATATGTATACCGGCTCAAATCGAGAAACTTGCGCCGGCTAGTGAATTTATAAGACGTTTTTGTTCGAGTGAAGATAGGTATGGGGAAGGTACCACCTGGCACAGTTTTCCGGAACCTTCGCTGTAATCGATTCGCGTCGAATCTCACGTTTGCCAACCCCTCGTACCGGAATCACAAAATCCTCTAGTGATATAACAAAAAGACAGATCGACGCGCGAAAATAAGTTTATTATATTTTCGAGTCACGAAAAACTAAATTAGTTTTTTGTAAAATTAAAAATCTGTGCTGTTTTTATATTTTCGTAAAAAATATGAATTGATAAGTATTTCAAATACCACGTCAAATACGTACTCAGCTTAGGATACTAAACTAAAATTTCGAAAAATTAATGCAAAAGTAAAATAAGAATATCTAATGTTATTTCAGAGGCGTGGATAGGCCGATGCGACTAAATCATGTCCCCCGCTCTTAATTACGTACGTCTGAATTGTAAATGTGTTGCCTTGAGTGTAAAATCTACAAGATTTTCCTGGTTTCACGTAAAAGCAAACAGTATAGAGAGCAATTTCCACTTCCGGAGGTGTCCCAATGAACAAAGAAGATCCTTTTCTGAGTCCGTCGAATGTAAATTCTAAGTTTACAAGAGCAGCGTTCTAAAAATAGATATACAAAAGTTAATTTAATTGTTCCTTTTTAAATTATATTTCATTATATCGTTAATTAAAAATGTATATTTTTCCTCTTACATCGTTTAATTTGATATGTCGAGTATATCCTAAATAATTTAATCTTCCACTCAGTTCTTCTTCGGCAAAATAAATCCAATTGTGCAAACCTATAAGCTTACTTTTAGTCTTTTTTTCTGTTAGGTAGACATGTTCGAAACCAGAACTACCAAGTACATTTTTTTTACGCGAGTATAACTGAAACCACATCGATTTTAAAATTCGTTTGTAATCTTGAATATCTCGTTTAACAAAACCTTTGTCCGCGAGAAATTTCATAGCATGAAGCATTACTTCTGTTTCCAAAAGAGCGGAAATCAGTTCATCTTCTTCATTATTTTCTTCGGCGGTATCTGTTTCCGCTTCCCATACTTCGAGTTTAAAATTATCATACAGTTTGCGCATTAGTTTTATCGTTTGCACAGATTCCAAAACTCGGGAGGATACGTTTATGAGTCTGAAATTGATTTTATTCTCCTTGAAGATTTATCTCATGATTAAAATTAGAATACATATATCTATATTAATCAAAAATTCACAGAATAATTCAATAATAAATCTTACCTTTCAGGCGCCATATCAATAGGATTCTTATTATCAGTCTGCCCTTGATAATTTACAGAGATCTGATTATAGAGATTGATTGGTATTTTATTAAAAATTTCTTCTGATAGTCTTCGTAATTCGATGTTGGTTACGTTTTCACGATTTTGGGAAAAACCACTTTCTGTTGAAGAAAAAATTAAGTCACAATAATTACTTTTAGCTTATAAAATAAACGCTACTCTTCATGAAAGAAAATGTTGATCGATGTAAAATTACCTATAAAACTGCTCAACAGGAAAATGAAAACGGAAAACATTTTACGTACTTCCATGTTTTTTAAACTTTACAGCCACTTTACACCTATAAAAATTAAAGATTGCAAACCTTATTATAGGAAAATTTAGATTTTTATAATAATGCTCGAATTTAGACTTTATGATAGGTATATGTATATAAAGAAAAAACGTGCGTTGTGATTAAAAATTGTCTGAATTTAAATTATCTTAAACAGAACAATAGCTGCGTTAGAAAAACGTTCAGAACTAATGTAAATTATTAAAATTATTTTTTAAAACATATACACCTTGACTTAAACTTTATCATTGCAAATAATTTTGTGCAATTTGCATTTTTTAACTGAATTTTTTGGAATATCTCAGAACATATTAATCAGATGAGAATTTTAGTTACTTAAATGATTTTAATATAAATATTTATTCACAATTATACATTTAAATTCACTTTAATAAATGAAAGAGAGAAAAAAAAAACGAACCTTGTAATTGATGTCGAGTTTTCTTCAATCTATGCTTTCGTGATCTAAAACTATTATGAGAACATTTTAGCCTTTTTGTAAAAGAAAAACGTGATTTCACCAAGTCTCGTGCATGCTGGGTACAAAGTCTTGGACATTGATAATTCATATCTTATCTCATTCCATAGATGTCCGGTAATTGATTTTTTTATCAACTGAAGTAGATTATTATCTGTTGTATCCCCCTTTCTCCATACCATGCTGATATATCTTACAAAATTCTAATTTGAAGAAAATGTAGGAGAAAATATCTTAGCTGAAATCAAATTGTGAGCATTATACTCTGTTTCATATCATCATACAATTTTTGTACAAATTATAAATAAACTAAACTTCTATTTAAAACGTTTAATAAAATCCCTCCTTTTACATCAATAGTAACCTAACCTCAAAATTCTTCTAAGCAGAACCCGTTGAACCACATGCATATATATTTATATATCTTTTTCTTACAATATAAGGAAAATGTAACATTTACTAAAGGATACAGCATAATTCATCCTCAAGAAATATAAGTGATAACACTAAACGCGTAAAACACATAAATTATTAATCATAATTCATATTTTGATTGTCACTGATTAAATTGCGACATTACTGACTTTGATTTGTTTTGATTTTTCATGACTTTCATATGGATATGTATTATTGTTTTCATATGAATTTGCAAATATGTATTCTATTTGCAGGTACACATGTATATATGTTTTTGTATATGCATCATGTTTCCTAGTAATCTAGTGAAAAAAAAAGAATTAGGTAGAGACAGGGATATTTTTACGCGGGAAGTTGCAGACCCTGCTGTGCTGTATGTATGAACGTAATGTATGTGTTAGTTGCTACATCACATATATAACATATAGATATAGGGGATATATAGTGATCAAATGTGATCACTCCTCGTGACATATAGTGATCAAGTGTTTCGTGGCTTTTTCCTTTTTCATTTCCCTCGTGTTTAAAGATATCGTGAAGATTTCACACAATCTTTAAACAATGGCCATGGCTCCTTCAACCAAACAGAAAATCGCCGTCGTTTTAAATTTGTCGAAAGTGGTATTCCATTGGGGATTTATACCTGCGGTTTTATATCTAGGTATACAATTTTTGAGGTTATATCTGTGTTTGCCCATTCCCCCTTTCCTATTACTTTACAATTAACGGAAGCATTAATACTATTTTTCGTTACAGGGTTTAAAAAAGGAGCAGATGCTGGAATGCCACCCCTTTCTGTCATGAAGTAAGTATTTTTATTACTTACTTTCTTTACTTTAGAAAATTCTACGTTCTCTACAATTAGAGGCTACATAATTGCTACATAATATTTCAATTGAACATTACTGTACGCTTATTTAGTTTGGAAGGTCTTGAACACTTGAGACTTTAAATTTTTCAGTTTTTTTACAACGTTTACAACTAATTAAATGTAATCTAGTTTTATCACTATTCTGTAAAAAGGACAGTGTTTAAAAATCTAATAAAAAATTTTTTTTTCAGTCTCTTGTGGGCTTAAATTTCACTGCTGAACTTTGCATTTTATGAATGATCAACCTAGTTCAAGAACATGGATAAATTGCATCTACCTCTTTATTTAAATACTTATAATGTTCTAATGTACTGAATAAATTTTAAGTTGCTTTTTAAATTGTATATAATATGTATTTCCTTATTTTTCTAACTCCCTTCCTTTTTATTTTAATTGATACTCCTGTTTTGAAATTCCCGCCGATATGCTGTATGTAAATTCAAAATGGCGCTCACCATATGACGCGTTCAGATTTCCCACCCGGGTGCACCTCAGGTACTGCATCCTTTTCTTACAAGTCGAAATTTCAATATGTTAGAAAAGGTCGCAGTACCTGAGGTGCACCCGGGTGGAAAATCTGAACGCGCCTATAGGCAGTAGGGACAGTAGGGTTGTCCACGTTGTAATGTACCTCGGTAAATTACGTATTAAGCGTATGTAACTGACCAACCCTGCTCACCAGAGTGTCCGTGGACCGTGTCCCATGGATGCGAAATGCGTTGCGTTTTTGCGTAAAACCATGCGAGTGAGAGAGACGGACTAATACTACCATCTCTCTCCTTCTCCTCGATCCATGGGACGCCACCCTCCCTCAATTTTCAACACTCAATGCAACTCAATGACCCAATCGGCGCACGTGGATCATGTTTGTTTTCGCAAAAATGCAGAAATTTCCATAAAACAGTGCATTTCAATGTAATTTAATATTGTCAACATTAAAAAAAAGATTGATAAATAATTGATCATATTTATTTATTATCTACATTAACTTATTGCAAGGTAAGTGTCCGAATTTTTGTTTTCTAACCTCACTTTAATTCTCCGCAGCTGCCCCAGCTGCTCGTGTTATGTATCATGACAATGATGAGAATAATAATAGTATTTGTAATATTACATATTGGAAGAACAGACGTACTATTTTAATAGTACAGTACTATATTTTAGTTCAATGTCTTAGTGTACTATATTATTTTAGAAATTGCCAAAAATGTCCTATTTTATTAATTAATGCTTGAGAAAAAAAGGCGAAACACCAAAAATGTTTGCAAGCCTTTTTTTAGATATAAAAATGTTCTATTTTTTTGATGAAGTGATTTGGTCAACCTTTAATATTAGAATCTAATACATAATGTTCAGGGCTTGAGGGTTATTTTGAGAAATCAATTAGTTTCCCCAATTCTTCTCATCAAAGAATTTCGGAAAAATGAGACTTAACTTTTACATCTTAAAAATCAAACATTGTCGGGGACTTTAATTTTTAAAAGAGGCTATTTTTAGTTAAAAGTCTTTTCAGATGGTTTTTTTTTTTTATAGATGTCGATTGTTTCGAGGGTCACTAGTGTGGCTTCGATTTTGAAAATTGCTGGTTCTAGGTCTTCACTTATTGATACGCCAAAGCGAATTCGTTTTAAGCTTCCAGATGATCTTGAAAGCGTTCTTTTGAATTTCGTAACTGGCCATGATTGCCAAACGTATAAAGATTTGGTATGCATATTGCGAGATTCAAATCTAAAGGTATGTGTGAAAATTTCGAATTCTAATTTTGGAGTATTTTCCAGCTTGAAGGTTCTAATTTTTAAAACAATCTATACTATGTATATAAAAGATTTTATTTCTTATAATCAAATAAAATTTTTTCCTTTAAAAACGATAAATAATAATTTCTCCAGGACAACGAACTTATTTCGTTACTAACTGATGTACGACAATGTATATCGTTACTCGATGAGAGGCACAACTTATTAATCGAAGCTTTACTCAACATCCCATGGACAAGTCGATGTTCAGAAGTAACTTCAGCTTACAAACAATTTGTAGAAGATCTTATGTGTGTACACGTTAATCAATCAAAGTTTGTGATGGAGAAATTAGTTCTAAGACTGAAACCGGGTAAATAAAAAGCAATTAATTTTGAAAAATACAATATGAAATATTAAGGATAAAATATGAATTATAGGATATTTAAAAAAAAATATTTCTTTTTAGCAGATGCTTCAGAGACTGATTGGGTGGATGGAATACCTAGAATTGAAGATGTACAAAAATTAAATCACGTTCACGATTTGTTCCGAAAATTTTTGAAAGTTATTCCCATGTAAGTATTGATGACATTTCATTAAGTTTTTTATTCAACTACTAGAACGCTAAATTTAAAAGTAAAAGAATTGATTTTTTAGACTTATATAGATTTTCAATGATATTTTATTTTTCTTGATGTGAATCTTACGTTTTCTTTTTAGGTCCCAAGATCTTTTATTGCAATCCTTAATATCTGCGTATCCTCATATATCAGTTGGGACACATTCACACGAAGTATACGTTCACGCTTTACTTCAAATTATAGAATACGCACCTCACCTTCAAAGGAGTATACTACATTTAATAGTACATAGGTATTTATCTTAAATAATTCTTATTTTCAGTAACTAGTATCGTATTTTCAGAATCATTCATTAAATCATATAAATTAATTTAAAAATTTCTATTTTAGATTAGTACAACTAGATGCGAGTGTTTCGCCCTCAGATATTCACTCTTACGAAGAGGACGAAATGGAAGAAGACGACGAAATCGATGGTGCAATATTTAGTCTAGATGATTCCACAGAAAACACACCCGCACCTGAAAAACGAACGCCAATGAAACACCCGATTGCTCGAACTCTCGACGCCTGTATGGAGCAAATATTTGTCTACATCCATGACTCGTGTCACGTCGATGGAAAAATAAATGTAGATCATCTCAGAATTATCTACAACGATCTCCTTCACATCTTCGAAGAACTCTTGCTTCCCACTTGTGTACACCATGTTCAGTTCTTGCTCTTCTACATTTGCAGCTTCAAAGTAGCAGTTGCTGAAGCATTTGTGAAATTTCTTTGGCAGAAAGTTTCAAACCCGAATATGCCAAACTTTTTAAGACAGCAATCAGTTGCATACATTGTGAGTTTATTAGCGAGAGCCACATTTATTCCTCTCAATTTACTTCAAGGCATTTTGTCTGAAATGGCAACTTGGATCCATGGTTATATTTGTTCTCAAGATATGCTGGAATGTGCGAACAGCGACGTTCGTGTTCATACCGTATTTTACGCCATTTGCCAAGGAATGTTTTACCTGATAGCTTTCAGGCATAAGGATATGACGAATGGAAAGAAAAGTAAGTAAAAATCTATCTATACATAGTAAATCATTTCAAATGTTCGTTAGACGAATTTTGAATTTGAGGGTTCTTTAATTAATCATTTAAATGTGGTTTCTTTCTTAGATTTGCTCTTTTTGCAAGGACTCAATCTGAACAAAATTGTAAGCTGTAGATTGAATCCCTTGAAGGTTTGCCAGTCTGCTGTTGTCCAAAACTTTGCAGCAGTAACGAGAAAATACCAACTCGCTTATTGCTACACAGTCATAGAACACAATTCTCGGACCAATCTTCCTGTTTACCAAATGGGAAATGTGACCACAGTGACTCTCGATCCGTTTTTCCCCTTCGATCCCTACCTGTTGCAGTGGAGTGGAAACAGAATAAGTCCTCTCTATTACAATAGTCAGTGTATGACTTTAAGTGTGGAAAGTTCGAAGAACAATCAGTACGAGGATGAGGATGATTTCATGGATGAATCCTTCTCTCCTGACTCTACTTCTCATAGCTACGTAGACAAATTTTCTTATGGGACTTCACCAGGATTTATACAAACGTAAAATGTAATATTTCTTCAGTTTTCATAATAAAAGAGTATTAATGTCACTAAGTCGCCGTGTTTCAGTTTACACGGGGGTTTTACATTAGTACTTATAGAAAAAAGTCTCCTTTGTTGGAGTAGAGAAACTGAATACGTTTTAGTATTCGATAATTTAAATTCAAAATGATTATATGTTGGCCACTGGAAAAGAAAATTGTCGTAAATTTCTACCTTCACAGGGAACCGTTTTTATTTTTAATACAAAAACCTGTTTCAATGCAGCTGATATACAATAAATTAAAATAATAATTTATTTTGTAAATTCACATTTGGATTTAATGAACCCTTCCGGCGTGATTGAGAGGTTGCCATTCATAGTAATAAAAAGTTTGACGCAAAATAAACTAACTAAAAATTAAGGTTACTCTGTTTATCTTACAAGAATAAAGTTTATAAAGACTTAGTTATTAGGGTTAGGGGCCTTACGCATAAACAAAATGGTTTGATTGTTTAGGGGCGGATAGGGTTCGGTAAATTCATATGGTTGGGAAGTGGTTCTACATATAATGCGTAATTTAGATGCATATTATATAAATTACGTTGTATTAGTAAAAAAATCCTGGAGTTACGCGTAACCCTGTACCTCTGCCTACAATATATGTATAGTGGGTGCAAGAAGAAGCGGCGCGGCGCGATTTTGAAGCAAGTTCTTCGGCGACGGCGATTAACATTTTATATTTTTACTAACCGTCTAATATTTTATTAAATTTTTTGAAAATAAAAATGATACGTTCATCTAGTATCCAAATCGTCTTTTTAATTCTCGTAACTAATTTTATTTATGTACATAAATTAGACATTTAAAAAAAAAAATTAATTAACCCGGCGCAAATCTTACATGGAGCAATGATTTTTGCTGATATTTTTTTCACGAAGAAACTATGTATAAATACTGTCATAAAGAAAGTTTTCTTAACGAAATAGATTTTGATTTACAACTAATTCCATTTCAAATCAAGTCTGTCGAAAATTGAGAGATTTTTTTTGAAATATTGTATTTTTCTAATCATTACATACATATATTTAAATATCTATTTTTGTAAATTATTGGAAAATGTAACATACAATAAGTATTAATTTCCATATGTACTTATTGGAAGGTTAACTTCAATAACTTGTAATGCCTAAAGATAAATTTTTTTCTCGCTAAAGTATGAAATACGTATTCTTTTATTCTCATTGTATAGAATAAATTATTTAATGGTCAATTTATTCTGAAACCCTAATCGGGACCTCTCTGCGTGATTTGAAGTGGAATCGGTCTTATGTTGTTCATTTGATATTTTCGAAACATCTCAGTATTGGCAACTTGTTTTTATAAATTTTAATCAAAAAGTTCCTAACAATGTTTTTTTTCAAGTCTGACTCGGTGTAAATTATGCTTATTTTTATGATTGACACAGCAGTCCTTTGGTTATAGTGATTCCAAGTATAGAGGTAGCTCATCTTGCTGACGAATTAATGTAGCTAAAGCTCGTTCTAAATTTTCTGGCAAGTGATCGAGAAGCATTCGTGGCATTACTGTCATTTCCATAAAATCTTCAGGTTGCGCCCATCTCATTTCGTATCTTCGCTCTTTGCTACTCTGCTTCCTATTTTGGAAATTTAAAATTATTAGTACATTACATTAAAAATTTTTTTATTCAATAATTATTTGAAATAATATTTATTTTCTTATTGCTCGGATTTTTTAAAAGGTTGGATGATTGAAAATTGTGATGCTTTCTAATTTTTTACATTTAAATTTAAATGCTTACAAACTGAGACTTTTTGAAATGAAAATTCAAATGTCTAACTCGAAAGAAAATTCATAATCAGAATTTCGGAAAATTGAAAATATATGTACTTCTTCTTCTCTGTGGATGGTACTTTGTACTTCACGACATGGAGAATTTTACCAGCAGTAAATAATCGAACTTCTGAAAATCTTCTTCTCGTCACATCTCGTTCCAAAATACTCGTTTCCTGAAAAAAGAGAGTTATAAATTGGCTTTTTTTTCCATTACTTATATATTTTTTATTTTAAGTAAATATCAATCAAGGAATATTTTTTGCATAGAATTTCATTCCTTACTGTTTGTCGTGTAGCAGAAGCTTCGACTAGCAAAGGCAATTGTCCTGGTATTGAATTTATTGTGTTTCCATTTCTCCAAGTTCTATTGAGATCTCTGTCAGGAACGCCGAATAGAATGTATCCGAATCCATTCAGCACTACTCTATACTGTAAATAATGTATATAATATAAAATTATTAATTTTCTTAATTATTAATTTTATTAATTGTAAAATAAATTAACCGGTAGATTTACCTTCGGTAGTCGACAAGCTTGAAGAGTAATTAGTAAAGAAGTTCTAAAATTTTCTATACTATCGACACTCAACCTCATCACAAAATCATCACCGAGGCCGATCGTTAGCACAAATTCTTCTGTTACTTTGGCAGCTTCTCTACTTAGTAAGCCAGCTATAAAAAAATTGTTAACAACAGGTGTGGGCAGCGAAAACAGTGGGGATGCCATGGAGAATTCCATACCTGGAACAAATCCAGGTATGGAATTCCATACCTCGAAAACTGGCTGGAAAAACCAAGAATATTGTTCCTTAATTCTAATTTTGTTTTTTTTTGTGTTTTTTTTTTTTAAATTCGACTTTTTTACTTTGTGTTGAAAAATATTTCATATTTGAAAAACAAATTTTTATCTCCCTTTCCCCCCACCTCGTGGAAAATAAAACTCCATACCTCAAAAATGTAGGCTGCGCCGGTCCTGGTTAATAATACATTTTATGAGAATAGTATAAGAGTTGAATATTTAATTAACTCTATAGTAACACGTTCGAATTTAAGCATTTTATGAAAGATGAATGATTACCTGGCGTTGAAAATGCATAAACCCTTAAACGTGGATATTTTGGTCGGAGTAATAGACCTAGTAAAACTGATAATCCAGCTCCCAAGCTGTGTCCTATAAAAGATAATAAAACAAGATGATATGCAATGATTTTGATAATAAATCACGTTTTTACATTGATTTATATTTTATTCTCACCTGCTAATGTTAGATTGTAATGAGGATATTTTTCAAAAGCGTTTTCCAAAACTTTGTACTGATTTAGTTGCTTTAAAAGAAGCTTTGCTCCGATTATCATTCCTCTATGAGCCTGGACAAGAAAAAGGGGAGACCAAATGAATATTTTATAGAATTATTTACTTAATATTATATAAATTGTTTTTTGAAATAAATGAATAAATTCTCAAAGTTATTAAATAATTTATTATTTTAATGAGTGATATTTGTAAAAACAAAGTTTCCTCTATGAGGAAGCAAAAATTGTAAAATCAATATCAAATAATTAATGAATTTTCTTGTCGACTAGCTCTGACATTAATTAAAAGTTCATTAAATGTAATTGAAACCTACCATGCTACCTGATGGAAGACCTTCAATTTCAAAAGTGTCTGACGCTGCAGCGATATCGGTAATTATATCCCTTAATGATAATGATCCCCGGATAACTATTACAATACTTGCAGTTTTGTGATCCGCTATCACACAAAATGGAATCTGTTAAAATTACAAATCGATTTTTAATGATTTATTTAATTTTTCTAATAATTTAAAATTAAAATACAAAATTATTTATTCTCGCAAATGACCAATAATTTTTCCAATTATATATGTACATTGTATAGAAGAGTAAAATTAAAACGAATTAATTTTTAATTAAATATCAGAAATAATAGTTGCATACCTCACATAATTGATTTCTAAAAGATGCAAATAAAATATCATCTTCAGATAATTTTGAGAGATATTTAATACCAGAAAGATTGCACAAGCAACAATTGTCTTCCAATACAACATTACGTTTTCTCCTAGAAAAAAGAAGACGATATTTTCAAAAAATGCCGGTTTTTAAAAGAGCTAGGAGTCGTCTCACCAAAATGAATTTTAAAAATGGATTGAAGAAAAGAGAAGACTGGATGGAAATGTTGAAAAAAATAAAAAATTACCTGAAGCATGCACAGCAGGTCATGCCTCTAATTAAACGAAAACAGCCAGTGCAAGCATGTTGGTAAATAACAAAAAGCCATCCATAAGAGGCAATTGATAGCTGCATATAATGATGTGCCCAATCCAAGGACATCCAGTTTGGGACACCAGCAAAAATGCTTTGTGAATCTGCAAAACTTTTTTTTCTTAATCGAAAGCAATAATACATTATCGCCTTTTAAGACGATATATGCGTATATGATTTCAGTTTCTTTAAAGAAATTGAAAGTGAAAATTGGCATACCAGAGGTATATTTTGGTCTTTCTAGAATGTTGAGTCTTCTTAATTCAAGTGTCTCACGTTTCTGACGAACTCTGAGAAGAACACATCCTGCCATCACGTCTGAGGGAACCAAATCAGTTCCCCGAAAGAGAGAGCTCAGCAATCCTAATGTGCAAATTTACTTTTTGATTGTAAGTTGAGAGGAGAAGAAATATCTAACTTGTATATAGGCCTTCAAAAATGAAATTTGCGTTTAACTTAGATTTTTTTTAGATTTTCGGAGAATATTTTTTAAAGTAGTTGTTACACAAGAAATTCATACAAGTATAATAATCTCACTAAATCTTTCGCAGAGATTGAACCGGCTCGTTACAATAAGAACAAAATGATCAGAGTGATCAACATTTCAATGGTTTCAATTCTTTACGAAGAATATACCTACTTATATGTATATAGCAGCTCCTGTAAACTGTAATTTGCAAGCAGTCGCTAATTTCAAGCGTTTTATTATACTTTAGCCTCACCCGCATGTACCTATGTCTCACCAGCAACATGTTGGAAGGTTTCGTTGGCGCTCTCATCTCTCCTCATCCACCAGAAAAATTTGAACCTCCGAAGCCAGATCCTGGAGGCTTTCCCATGCTCAATTGCATCTTCAAGGCCTTTGTCTTCCAAATTGAGGGACCCCAGAGGATCGAAGACCAATGCCAGTCCCAAAATGGCAAGGCCAATCAAGACCCAGTCGAAAAAAACTAGGACCTTCACTGCCGTTATGGTGTAATGTTCGTTACTACACTTTACGTTGTCACTTAATACCCATAAAGAACCCAGAATATTCCACACGATTTCCAAGGGCACGAGGAAGATTCTAAAAGGTTTTTATTTTATTTTTATTTTTTTTTCAAGTTTATTGACGGCAACGATATAATATGTAAATACATTTTAATACAAAACTTGTTAGGTAATATATTATATATATTTTATATATATTATATATATA
>UCOK01006152.1:0-12234 GCA_900474325.1 Synergus umbraculus | reverse complement strand
TATATATATATATATATATATATATATTATAGACAGATATATTCATAATATTGTAGAATAACTCATATCCTTGACCTCTTTCAGCTGTAATTCAATTTTCTATTGAATATTCAATTTTTTTACAGATAAATTCGAATTTGGAGATTAATAGAAGTTTCGATCTCCCGATAAGCTTTCTTTGAGCCGATAAGCATGACTCTGGACTCTGTGGAACAGATAGTGTTATATATTCTACAATATTAAAGGGGCGCTGGCAACGGAACTTCAACGAGTATCCTGCAAAAGCCAAAAGAGTGAACATCTTCACTTCAGTTCTTCTCTTATTGCGAATTCTTATTGACGTGTCTTTCTTTACGTATTCTTGCCAGCTGTACCATCTTTATTTGTTAGTTCCAGAGAAGACAGAACAATTGATAAAGTCGTGAGTATGCGCATGTGTTTCCATAGAAAAATGCCCAAAAACAAAAGACAAAACAATCATTATTTTATTAATTGAAAGAAATACTTATTAATATTTATTAATTTAAACAAAATACTATATATGTATATAATAATAATCGTAAAGTCTTCCCATCCACACATTCCTTTTACAGTATGAAGTTGGTGATGCTTATAATTTTTGTTTTTTCCTATTTTCGGGGGTAATCTGCAATTTTATAAATAGTTAATTAATAAGAGATTTGTAAAAAATAATGGTGGAAATGTCAAAAATCATTTTGCATATATTTTGATGGTCAATTCACTTTTCAGATTAAATCTTTATTTCAATGTTATTGATAGAGAACTAAGATATACATATATGATGAGTGATCATGATCAATGTGTTCGCACAAAAGCTCACCTTGATTTGAGTTCTTCTTTATCATGAGTAGTATATTATCGTCACAACGATTTTACTACCACAGTCTACGATATTAGTA
Source organism: Synergus umbraculus (assembly GCA_900474325.1). Taxonomy (NCBI): domain Eukaryota; kingdom Metazoa; phylum Arthropoda; class Insecta; order Hymenoptera; family Cynipidae; genus Synergus; species Synergus umbraculus. Next base: position 11,314 of record UCOK01006152.1, on the reverse strand, counting down.
TACTTGATTATATGTTACACTCCTTGTTAGTCTCAGTCTCAGTCATTCGGTCGTGAGCTTCATGAACTCATCACAATCTGGCCGGTGAAATAAATTTTGTTTTTCTCTCTATAATACTGTTGACTCATATAAAGCAAATACAGTGAAAGTTATTTTCAATAATCACACCTTCCCAACTGTGTAATTCAAATTCGTGAGTAATTGTCGTCTGTTTTATTCAACTGTAAGTCACGTGAAAGATACATATTATCATTGTCATACTTGTTTAAAACTTGCACGTTTAAGATAATTTAAGAATTTATTTGTTTTACTGGTTATATCAGGAGTACTTCAACTAAATCGAGACACCGGTTTTTACACCCAGAAAAAAAGTTTATTTTAATCAAATAAACGTATATTTGCCTCAGAGCCAACTAAAAAATATCTTTGAATTAAATAAAACTTATTTGATTCAGAGAAATTTTCTTTTTTTATTTATTATTTGTATTATAATATTTAAAAATAAATTTTTTTAAATCGAGAATTACATATTTGAATTTCAAACGAATTGGGAAAGGAATTATCGTTTATGTAAATGATATAAACTTCTTAAATACAAAAAATCATGATGCCAATGAAAGAATCACATGTCTTTCTTAAACTCTTAGTAATTGAACCAAATATAATTATGTACTATTGTATTTTATTTTTTTTCTAAACATACATATCAAAACACTGAATTTTGGATAAAAAAATTATTTACTTTATTGGGCTGTACTATATTTAATACAAGAATTGAATCATTCTGTATTATTATGTCTGGAACTGATAAAATACGACTAAAAATTATGATTTTAAAATAGAGAGATGTTCTCGGTTGAAGACTGATATGACCATCACTCCAATATTTATTTATTTCTCTACATATAGACTCTGAACCTTGATTCATGATTGATATAACCAGCTTTTGATGAATCGTGACTAGTGCAATTGGTCTTGTTATATTCCTTAATTAAAGGTCGGAATATATGTCGAAATTAGCGAATATCGAGATATATTTTTCATTACAGTAACAAGAATTCTGGTCACTTTAATCCGGAGAAATAGTAAAGGAATATTTAACTAAAATGTTGACATTATTTTTGAATATGCATAATATATTCGCCATATAATTTGTGAAACAGTATATATAGTCTAATAATGATAGAACAAATAAAATTATATTATTTGGATAAAACAAGATAAAAACTTAATTAATGAGGTTTTAATATCGAAATGCAAGATATAAATGCTATCATACACAGACAGATGACATTAAAACAGTTTTTTATCAAATGTTGTTCTGCATCTCTCAATGATTTCTGCTATCGACTATTTCTCTCAATCACTATATGAACTGACATCAAATCCGGTTGATTAGTTCCAATTATCATTTTTATAATTAATAATATTCAACGAAAAAATGTAATTTATTAATTTATGATTAAGAAAATCTTTGAGAAAATCAATTAAAAAATTTTTTTTAAATAATTTACATTAATATACATAATATGACAATGCATTTATAGCAGACCTTAATGATGTGTGCAAAGAGATATTACAACAATCAAAGGTCGAGGTCGTAAAACCTACCATCAGTGGCGTAACTATTTAATTTTCATTAAACAATTTTCTTTACTAACATTTTAATAATGTTTTGATAATGTTTTATTAAAATCCTTCTTCAGAAATTTTCTACGCTCATTTTTTGAAAAACAGTTATTTTATGAAATAAAGTATATAACATTAATTTATTTTTATAAACCATATGAACATTTCTTTGAAAATAATTGAATACACCAAAGATTAAAACAGATCAATCTCTGATTGAAAGAGATTCATTTAAAAAATTTAAGATTCTATCAGCAGTTAAACAAATTTGAAATATAAATATATAATAATATAATCGATCGATAATACAACGATCTTTCATTAATATAGCTGTTTAATAGATTTTTTACACATTAAATTTTACCTTTATTCTTCTTCATTATATTTTTTTTAAGAGTAACATAATATTTACGCCTCTGTTTTCTGCGTGCCACGCGCATTCGCCAGTTGGATGCAAGCAATGCTTTTGAAGTTAGAAGTCTTGAACTTGAGAGTAGAAAAAAAAAGACTTGTCGATAACCGGTTCCTCCCCAGTTATAAAATTCAAGCAACGAATGAGTAGAACGTATAGAAGGTGGTACAATTACCTTAAAACAGTTAAAACCTATATGAATTTTTTTAATAACAATTTATTTTCATTAATTAAGAAAGAAATTTAAATTTATGATACTTTTGTGTCAATAAGTAAAAAAAACTCGCTCAAAAACTGAAATTTAATTGAAAAATCATCCATCATAGAATTAAAAGAATTCCTTGCTATATATTTTAAAATGATTTATATATTTATTTATTGCTAACATAGGATTGATGTATAACCATAATATATCCTCCTTAATACATAAAACATTAGCTTTAGAACCACTATACATACATTAAATTTCGTATTAGCCTTGAAATTAAAATTCTGAAAGGATGACCTGATTTCACTTTCATTTACTATTACTCTTTTCTGTTTCCAGAGTGTAAAAATGTCTACAAGCATTTATTTTTTGGCCCATGCGGTGATGGCCAGCATGTACATCTTCACAACCTATTATGCATTTGTCCATTTAGATATACCTTTTGTTCGAAGTAAATCAACTTTCGACCCGGGCCAATTAAAGTATCTCACGGTATGGGATCTGGTATGTATATATTTTTATTTTATTTCATTAAGTTTCTTAATAAGTGCGTGAATATCTTCACATCAAATTAACAGCAAATCAAATCTTAATCAGGAAGAGTCATTTATATAACTGATAACTTACAACTTCTGATAATCTATACGATATTCTAAGTTATGTCATGAAGCTGAAGTTACGCATAAATTTTCTTTTTTCGTATAGGTGCCATGTGTTTAGAAATACTTATTCAAGTCAATAATCAAGTCAGGGAAAACAAATTCCACTTTTGATTGCATGTATTTTTACAAAAAAAAACTATGCCATTTATTCTATATCAGTTTATTTTTTATTTTAGAAGTTGGAAGATAAAGGGGGGTAAACTGTTCATCCAGTACCAGCTCCTTGGTCAATAAATATTCTTGATGTTAATAAAATTAAAGATGGGATTAATAATCAGAATCTTATATTATTAAGTCGAGGGAATGCTATATCAGGGGTTCTTAATATTAAAGGAATTAAATAGTTTCTAAATCCTCCAATTATAATAGGTATAACTGTAAAAAAAATTATAATGAAAGCATGAGCAGTTACAATTGAATTATAAATTTGATCATTTTTAATTAATTGAAGAGTTGATCTTAATTCTATTCGAATAATTAATCTTAAAGATGATCCAATTATTCCTGCTCAGATTCCGAATATAAAATATAATATACCAATGTCTTTATAGTTAGTTGAATAAAATCATTTTAAAAAATTATTTGATATTAAGAAAATAAAAATTTTTCTATTACTAATAATAAAAATAATGAGTTATAATTTTAATATTTTTATTTTTTATATATTAATTATTTTAAGATTAATAATTGGTTTAAATTCAATATCATTGTTTTATATTTAATTAAGAATTGAAATTAATATAATATCTTTTATTCCAATAATTTTACATTATAATAATTATAATTTTTGTTCAATAAAGTATTTTTTGATTCAAAGTTTTAGGTCTTCTTTAATATTGTTTTTAATATTGAATTTATATTATTTAAGTATTATAAAATTTTTATTTTTTATATTAATTTTAAGATTATTTATAAAAATAGGATATTTTCCTTTTCATATTTGGTATTTAAATTTATTGAAAGATTTGGATTGAGTTAGAGCAATATGATTAATATCAATTCAAAAGATTTTACCTTTTTATGTATTACATAATATATATTTATTTAGAGATGGGTTTATTAATTTTGAATTAGGATTATTATTGGATAATTTTTATTTAATTTTTATTTTTATGAGATTAAATATTATAATATTACTTTATTCTAATAATTCAATTAAAATATTTATAGGTTTATCTTCAATTAATCATATAAGATGAATAATTTTATTATTATAGTTTTTATGTACAAATTTTAATAAATTTAATTATAGTTTTAGATGCTCATAATATTTTTACTTTTAATCATATATATATAGTTAAAAGAAAGGTTTTTAAATATTTTGTTTTTTTTTAGTATTAATATTAATAATATTACCTCCATTAATTGGATTTTTAAAAAAAATATTTTCAATTGAATTATTTCTTGAATATAAATTTTATTTTATTACTTATTTATTATTAAATAATGTAATTTTGTATAATAATAATATTAATATTATTCAATATAAAAGGAGGTATAGATATTCATTTTTTTTTATAATTTATTAATAGTATGATTTTATTGAATAATAGGGAAGAGTAGAAGATAGGGAATTTATAAATAATAAATAATTAATATATTTGAGTGTAAAATGCACTAAAATTTTTGAAATTTTAAGTAATAATTTATTTTTATTAAATATAAAAAAGAATATTTTAATTCTATTATTAGATTATGAATCTAAAAGTTTATTTAACTTATTTTTAATTTTATATATATAATTTTAAGTTAATAAAACTTTTAACCTTCAAAGTTTAAAATATAATTTTTTATTACAAATTATTTTTAATATGACAGATTTAATGTGATAAATTTAAAATTCATATATAAAATTTTTAAAAAATTTTTATTAAAAATAATGAAATGCCTGATTAAAGGGTTATTATGATATAATACCTAACGTTTATTTTTAAAATTAATTCTTATTTCTTTTTAGTTTGTGAAAATTGTAGTAATGCTTCTTTCTTTTCTAAAGAAGTACATTCATTCAGGATTTCTTCATTCAAGACAAATACATAGTTTACTTTTCCTATAAAAGAATTCTATACATGTACGTCCCTGATATACATTACAGTATGTTACGCATAATAACACATAGTATTACGATACACACTCATTAAACATTATTATATAACAGTTTCGAATGTGTATGCGTTGGGTTTCATGTCAATGATATTATATTCATTAAAGAAATCATTGAGCAGTGTGGACATCTTTCAAAACTGGAAATAGTTTTAAAATAGAGATTTAATTAAAAAAAAAAAACATATATGCTTGAATCACAAAAATTGCTGAATATTTTGTAGAATATTTTGCAAATGTTATACCAAATTGTCCCATATTCGCAATATATTCAAAGCAAAATTAGTCTTATGAAAGGGCTACAAAATATTGAAAGTAGAACTGACATTATTGGCACAAATACAAAGAGTCTAAATAATTTCAATTAACATAATAATAGATAACATTTATGATGTTAATTATGTTATTATATCAACAGTAATTATTAAATTACATCAATATTTGGAAATATAGTTTTAAAGTATTTTGAACAAGAATTGAAGATTTTTATTTCTAAAGGCGAATGTTATACAGCATGTTCAACTTTCTCCTAATGTAATATGAGTTCCATTTTTATTACTCAATATCAAAGATCCTAAATCTCCATCTATTTAGTAATGAATATTTAAAAACCATCCAGATTCATAATGGTGGTACAAAGTTCAAGTTATCAGGAAGTTCGCTTGCAAAACTTTCGTTGATATTAATTTTTATTTTTTCCCTTTGAATATTACATATTCTTCTTCATAAAAATATACACAAACATCAACAATAATGCTGGATAACTATCCTTAATCATATTGAATAACTCTGTCTGTGTTGAGTCTAAACTGATTAATTGAATACGATTCAAGAAATGAAAAGTGAAACTGCGTGAATTGCTTAGTTTAGTATATGTTCAATGTTGTAATATTCTGTTACTTGCGGGACTGATTTTTGAGTATAAAGACCCTGAAACTATCTACGAAATTTTCCATTAAACATTCTTTTATTAATCTACACTTAGCATGACGGTTAAAAAACATACACTTTATAAAGTGTAAACTTCGCAGCATTTTAATTGTAATAATCTATTTTAGATGTAATGTAAATGCAATGCCTTTTTTTTTGTGATAGAATTGTATCTGAATTTTTATAAAAATGCATTTCTTTGCATATAGCTATATATGCCACATTAAATTCTCTTCTGTACTAATATGTATCATCATTCCAGCTTCATATTCGTCTCATCAGCATATACACCCACACTTTCTCACATGCGCCAACACAAGACTTTTTCTCTCTTCTGCCACCACAGTGGTTGTCTATATTTTGTCAGTTAAGTTGCCATCAGTTACTTACGGACTCCCGGCACGATCGGTTGTGAATTCACCTCGTGTTGTGTTAGTGTTATAATATCGTGGAAAACATTCTATTCTGTGAGGTAATCTCAACTACCGCATTATGCGGTATAGTGTGTGATAGACGTGGGCTGATGTCATATTTTCCCTTAAAACTAGAAACAAAAGCTTTCGACTAAAAAAAGCTGTTTCAAACTCCCACTACATGTAACACATACAAAAATTGTCTGCACTAGAGGAAATTCCATATCTCTCACCCATGAGTAAAAAATGAAATCGATGGGACTCAGATTAAGAATTGTTTTGGAAAATTCTTTGTTATGTTAAAAAATACTACATAATTTCCTGCATGAGAGGATTGTATCATATATTTTAAAATTGAGTTAATTTAAAGGACAATGATAAAAAATGACAATTGAGGAAACTTCTGATTCTTTAGTAGATTCCATGCTCAATTTCAGTGATTATTGATTTCGTAGGCCGGGTGTGTGTAACCTAAGATTTAGAGGGCTCTGCAGTGTTTTTTATACAAACAAAAGTTATTTTTAAGCAGTTGGAAAAGGTTCACTGCCCCACATTCTTATATATACCTATATAGAAAAGCTAAATATAAAAATATAAGAAAGAATAGTAACATGAAAAGCAGCAATTTGCTGGATATTATTTCCAATTATTACATTCTCATTTTTTATTATTTATAGCTGGCATTGACATTTTGAAAAAACATTTTACGACTATTTTCGCCCAATTTAAAAATTTAAAAACTTAGTAAAATAATACGAAGGAAGTTATTTCATGTATTACACGCAGAAAAGTCTTATCACTGAAACCACAAAAGTGTTGTAAGAATTTACGTGCTGTGTATGTAGACGTCAAAAAAAGATACGATATGAGAAAGTTATAAGATAATTTTAACAATGATTAACTTTATGATTGCTTTATAATGACTACTATTCCAATTACCTTATTTGTCTACAATGTAGAAGTTTCAATTAAGCAGAGACATGAAAAATAGATATTTGTTTCCAAGAAAGTATTTTTATTGTACATGTATTATACTTGTTTTTGAAGAAAAACTTTGCATGCGTAACTTTATATACAATAACGAAATAGTTATGTGTATATTAAGTAATATGTGAAGTAACATCTATCTCTGTTTTATCAATAAGAGCAACCTAAATAATCCTTTCGTATGAGTTGCGAAAGGTCAAGGAACTGAAAAACATGTGCTCAAACAAGTTATTGTATAATATAAGACGTTCGATTCTTTGTAATAGATTATACATTGCATTTAAATAGGCACAAAGTACAAATGCTCGGGAATTCAATAAATATTAAATTAATACACTATTAAATCAATAGCTCTCGTTCAAAAGCAGATTTTTTTTATTGACTCATTAATGAATATTCAATGAAACAATACAATTATTCATTTCGGCTCAATATAGTGATGATATAAATTCTATAGCTATTGATTCAATAGTAGATAAATTCATTTATTTTGATTGAAAATGTTTGCAAAAAATGTAAACTACTGATACCTGAAATTGAAGATGAGATAAGACTATACAAATATAAAATGGGCCTTGAATAATGTAAAACACACTCAAAAAGTATTTTTAGAAGCCCTTGTGATGGGAATTTATGAAACTATGAACGTGTGAAAAAATATAATGCAAACATGAAAGACCTTCCGAAGCTCTAATTCAAACGATCTTGGTCAGCATTTATATGCAAATCCAATATACTAAAAAAAAATTTCAACTAAATAATTACTTTCATATCAAATTTTCTTTATATTAATTAATTTAATTAATAATTGAGGTTTGATATAACAAAAGCAGACAATTTTTGCATGTAAAAGTGTTAAAACTTAAAACGTTACAGAATCGCACCATCAGACATGAAAGAAACCCTTTTATTTGGATTTCATGCAATTGCATGCCTGCAATACACATTTGCAGTTTATTATGATTATGTACACGTCGTTATACCAAAAGGAGTCGCCAGGATGCATGACATATTTGGTGGAAAATTCAAATATCTCACCTTCTGGGACGCGGTTAGTATTATTAAAAAATAATTCAGCACTTATACAAATAATTAATTGTATAAACTGGTTTAATTGGAATCACAAAGGTATAATGTTCAGAAATCCTTTTAATTCATATTTATAACTGAAACATTATAGCTTCAAGGTTTTCCTAAATTCTTCTAACAAAGAAATTCTCCTAGTCACAATATATGACAATCTTGAGACAATTGTCTGATCTGAATGTAAGATTTATTGTGACTAATGTTAAACACTGATAGATAAACAAACGCGATATAAATCGTTTTCTCAATAATCAATGAGTCTGCAATTTGTTTTAAGTCTGCGGCCAAGAAATGAATGAAGATCAATAATATGTATATTATATACTAGGATTTGAGATAATTTATTTAAAATATTGAATGAAAAATATTGCAATTAAATCCTTCATCAGTTTTTTAATAAAATTGAACTTAAGACTAAAATACGCTCAAACTATAAGACAAAATTATAAAATCCTGTTTTATTAGTTGAATGAAATTTCATTTGTATTTGAAAAATGTTACTTTTTTGAAAAAAAAAAAAAACAAGGTAACATTAAGTTAGTTTCTTTGAAAAAGAAATGAACACAGACAATCAAAATAAGTGTTTATAGCACCACATTAAAATATGTATCATAAAACCACAAATTTTCAATTACTCTTCTCTTCTTGAAAATCTAAAATACAATTTTTTCATTCCTAGACCTTTACAAATTTTTTTTTAGTCAGTGATACTTTTCTCAGAATAAAGAACTAATTATAAAAATACAATCAACAAAGGAATTAAAATCGCTTGCGGTATTAATTAAGGCTTATTTCATACATTAATAAATTTGGAAATGTTGCCATAAATTCGCAACACCGCAACATTAATGCTCGCGAATTATCGCGAGCATTAATTAATAAGTATAAAATTACAATGCGCCTTTTAATATGCGGTTATATGATTACAGACACTTAACGCAATTATAATACAAAACCTAAATTCTTGCGCTTTGCACCATGCGAAATAAGCGAAAAAAAAATTAATAATTATTGCGAAAAGAGTATATATATAAATTTGAGTATTACTTATACTCATTTTTTGAATTAGAATTTATAAATTGAAAAGTTTTTCCTCGTAAATTTGCGTGAAGACTCATTGTTTTTTTTTCTTCTTTTTTTCAGATATTGCAATCAATCTTCTTTTTCATCTGCATGCTCAACGATATCTATGGAACGAATAAAAGCAGTCCCAAGAAAACACCCTTCATTCGTCGACTCAAAGATTATTTCCATGCTGTATTTGGTTTCCCTGTGGCCATGGTACGTGTGCTTTAAGCATTAATTATTAAAATGTTAATTGATGCATTGATACGAAATCAATATTAAGGACGTTGGGCCCAAATGTTAAGCTCAAAATTCAATTCTCCATTTTACTCAACGAAAATTGTAGATAAATATTTTTTCGCTCTGTAGTGCAAATCTTTCTTCAAATATAAAACTGCGTACAGAGCGAAAAAATAATTAGTTTCGATACTTCTTGAGCAAAATGAGGAATTCAAAACCTGACTTAAAAAATTAATATTTTCATTTTACTTAACAAATATTTGAATTAGATATTTTGTGCGCATAATTCTAGTTAAGAATTGATTAATGCTACAGAGAGAAAAAATTCAAAATTTAATATTTGTTGAGTAAAATGAAGAAATCGAATTTTTAGATTAGAACTTGGCTCGAACACCCTTAATGAATACATATAAGCGGGATTTATTTCAAAAAACATATAGACTCGACACGTTCAAATTTGAAGTTTTAAAACTCTCCTCATAACGCTGTGAATTTCGAAATAAGAGATTGGAAATAATTACTAGAATCAAAAAGAAAAGTATAATATCTAAATCAGTTTCAACAAATATTAAATTTGGAATTTTTTACACCTGTAGAATTAATCAATTTTTAACTAGAATTATGCGTACAGAGCGATAAAATATCTAATTCAAATATTTTTTAAGTGAAACGAAAATATTGAATTTTTAAATTAAATCTTAAATTCCTCGTTTTATGCAAAAATTGTTGAGATTAAATATTTTTTCGCTCTGTACGCAGTTTTATATTTGCAAAAAGATGAGCGCTACAGAGCGAAAAAATATTTATCTATAATTTTCGTTGAGTAAAGTGGAGAATGGAATTTTGAGCTCAACACTTGGGTCCAACGCCCTTAAATGAATTCGGCTTATAATTCTTATTCAGTTTGTAGGTGTCACCTTCTGGTCGTTGATGTTCGTCGATCGAGAACTGGTTTTGCCTAAAGCAATTGAACCATATTTTCCAACGTGGTTGAACCATTTAATGCACACAATGATTATGGTTACCACCGTTCTAGAAATGTTTGTTGCTCCTCGACAATATCCTAAACGAGGACAGGGTCTTGCAGGACTTGTTACATTTATGCTCATCTACTTAGTCTGGTAAGATTTATATTTAAACAATAAAATTCACAAATTCAGGGAAGTCAGGGAAATGTCAGGGAAATGCGAGTAGTTGTCAGGGAAAATAGAAATTGATATTTATGCTGTGTTATTTTTATCGTATTGCATATATAAATTTTATATTTTATTTAACAGATTTTAGAAACTCTCCAAGGATTTCAAAGGTTTATAAAGAATTTCCAAACATTCTTTGAAATTCTTTGGGTTTCTAATGATTTCAAGAAATTTTCAATAATTTTAAAAAGTTTTAGAAGGTTTCTAGGAATTTAAAGGAATTACAAAAGTTTTTTATAATATTTAAAAGATTTTGTGGAATTTTACAAAATTTTAAGAGATTTTTACGTATTTCAAAGGATTTAAAAGTTTTTCATGGAATTGTAAAGGATTTTAAGAAACTTGGAAGAGTTTTCAGAAATTTAAAGGGATTATAAATATTC
>UCOK01006151.1:0-21670 GCA_900474325.1 Synergus umbraculus | reverse complement strand
TGTTAACAATCACAGTAAAGCATCACATGCCCTTGAAATACTTAAATCTTATCTTTTAATTAAAATATTTTAATTAAAATAAAATGAAAAATGATTATGATTAATAATATCCTTTCAGATTTTTAACATTAACTTACTGTTTAAGATCACAGTATAAAAGCATCACAAGTAGTTAAAATATAAAAACCTTATCCTTTTATGTAAAATCACCTGAGAAGACCATACTTCATTCTCGAATTTTTAAATTGTAGTATAATTTAACGAGTTTTGCGGATTGTTCATCATTTAAATTCTTTCGTTGAAGAAATTTACATTTTAAATCAATGGTAGAAACTGGAATCATCAACACCTTTTGAGCTAATTTAGATAACTCGAAAGCTTCTTGTTCGGCTATATTCCAAAAAGTAGTAGGTGAGTTTACTTCCTTTTGGAAAAGTTTGAAAAAAACGCCTTTGTTATTCTTGAATGCTGCTAGCTGGTCTAAGCCATTTCCATCAAGATTATCCAATAAGAAATCATTAACTCTTATCAGTTCTGTTGTACTTAATTTCTGACCTCGATAACTTGGATGCAGAAAATTTGCTGCAAGACACACAGGCTGCATGATTGTGTCAATATAAATTTCAATAGAGGAACTAAGTTGCTCGTTATCAGTATCTAAACGTAACTCAGACCAGTTCACTACAGTATCTGCAATAAAAAAGTCGTTTTTTTCAAACTTTTTCATTAACTCAATCAATGGCTTGTACGTTTTTTCAAGATTTACAACGTCTTGTTTGAGAAGTTCATCAAATAAGAAGTTTGTAAATTCTGGACCCAAATGAATTTCTCCACCTCCTACTTTTTGTCGCAAAACTTTTACATTCTTCAAAAAAACGTCATAAGCATGAAGATGTTTACTCCAGCAAAATTCTTCCTCGATTACTGGAAAAATCTCCTTATAGGATCCAGTTTTTAAAAGTTTTGAAACGCTTTCATCTTTTTCGCAGTGATTTAAAATAAGTTTAACTTTATTATAAACTGCAGTATTTATTAGTGATTCTGCCACTAAATTTGCAATTTTAATATTGCATGGCACGAACCAAACCTTTGAATCCAAATGATTCGAAAGTGAAAACTCCTTTGAAACAATTGCAAAAACCTCTACACAATAATTTGTATTTGCCAATTTGATCGCTTCGACTGCAATTCTTGCAAGTTCTAGGTCTCTCTCTCTTGATTCTTGTTGTGAAATTGCAAAATCCTGTAAAAAATAGGTGTTTCCGTCTGTGTCACGAATTATGCCCAATATAATTTCTGCATTCTCATGTTGAACTTCATTCAAAAATAATGTTCCATAACTCCTATTATTCTGTTGATTCTTCCTAGTATTCGGGTTGGCGTAAGTTTCAAAAGCGTTATCAAGGAGTGTAGTCGACAGCATCTCAAAAGATGGTGGTATATAGGAAGGACGTAAAACCCTGATTAAATGTTTAAAATACTTGCTATCCACCACGTCTAATTCAATATTCCATGCAAAAATTAAGTTTGCTATGGCTTTGTCAATGTAAGATCTCTCTTTTTCCGATATTCCAGCATCGATGAAAGCTTTCATTGATTTTTGACGAATTGTAGTAGGACGAGCTGGAGGACGAGGAGCACTGACAGTGGCAGAGCAAGAAGAAAGAGCGTCTGCTGCTTCACTTAATTCACAAGACTTGTTCATATTCGAACTGATTGATTCATCATCAATCTAAAAGAAAAATATCCTTAAGAAATTATTCATTCATTTATAGGAAATTTCCAATTAAGGCTGATGAAATCAAGTTTTAACCTCAAAATTTTGTCTATTTATTTTAGTCAACAAATGCTAGAATTAAATTTCTTTAAGTATTTAGACTAAGTCCTGCTTTCAAAAGAAAAGTGCCGAAAATCTAGACGTTGCTAGACTTATAATAGACACATTTTTGTCTACTGAGCGAAAAAATGTTTTATTTTAATAATTTTTACTAAAAATTCCTATTCTAAATTAGATTGTATGTTCAATTTACAATTCGGAATTGGCATTTTACATATAAAGAATCAAAATCTGTCATTATTATTCACTTTCTATTTTAAAAAAGAAGTTATTGACTGACAAATAAGGAATATGAAAATGTGACTTCGAATATTAAAGTTAGAACATGATGATTCCATTAGCTCTAAAATAAATTTACGGTTTAATTTGAAAATGAAAACTAAACGTTATTAAAATTATATGCAGAATATACTTACGTTATTATTGTTCATCAATATTTCCTCTGAAATCCCACTAATGCCGCTCATCTTCGAATTATTGACGCTTTTGTCAACATCCATTGAATCTGTTTTCAGAACTAGTATTTCGTCTACTAAATTGCACTTTTTTCTAAAAAAATATTTATAAAATTATATTTCTATTCTATTCATTTACGATGTTCGAAAGAATTAGGTTATGTTTACTTTCTACTGCGGTAATACGCAGTCGCCATCTTGAAAACGTAAATTACATGTAAAAAACTAGGGACGTAAATTACGTACGTATATTACGTATAAAACCTCATGTAATTTACCTAAGGTATATTACGCGTGCAACCCTGACTACAAGTGATACTGGGATTGACAGTGCCTCGCGAACCTCAGAGAAATTCTGAAAGGATAGTATTTGTCTCCCTTCTGATTGGATTCTGGATATATTCTTTCGACATTTATGGCAATTTTAACAAACGTCGAATTTTTGACGGAAAAAGGAGAGAAAATCGATAATCTGGAAGAATTAAATAAATCTCAACTCACACCTGTAATTTTGCCAAATTATAAATTGATATTGCATAATGAAAGCGGCAGTATTATTGACACTTTGTTAAAAAAGTCGAAATCAGTTTCTTCTGATGATGCGTGTATAGAAGTACAAAAATTTCTCTTGCTTCATGAATGACTATATCATTGAATGGGCAGTACAAAAATACAAAAATCTAGATGGAGGTCCATTGTTATAATTTGTGAAGGAACCATTAGGAAGATTTCCTGTAGCTTTAGTCTTTGTACCAAAATCGATATACATTCCAGCTGCTAACAAGATCTTATCAGGATTATTGAAGGCTGGACTAGTCGATCAATGGAAAGAAAATTATACATCGAAAATTGGAGAGATTGAAAACATGGAATTTGCAAAACATGATCCGAAAGAAGAATTTCAATCAAAGCAACTTATTATGCAGCTTGCGTTTGTTTTGGGAATTGGGTATCTAACTTCGGTTCTCATTTTCATCGGAGAGGTACTGATTCAATATGTCAAAAATTATACTTAACGATGCGTAAATTTCTTCCTTCGAGGGAGTATATTTTAAGACATCTTTGAGCTTTGAGACACGATTTGAAGTCGTTTTTTATAGGAACAAAAATGAAGAGTATGCTGTTTTCAATAGTATTTATAGACAACAAATGGACAGATTTTGCTAATTCTTAAGAAGACAAATAGTAAAATAAATTTGTTTGAATGGTGTTAGTTTTCCAACTTCATATTAGTGTAATTATAAAATTGTTAAATGCAACAAAACTATAAACTGGAAATTATAAATTTTCAGCTCCTTAAGTTTTGAAAAGTGCCCGCTAATTTGACTAATATTTTATTTCTTTCAAAATTTCCTTTCCTTTGTTAACTGAGGACTGTCGTACATATTTTTACAAGCAATATTGATTTCCTTTCATCCTGCAAAAAGTATTTTACGTTTATTCCAACACGATCACAGCATTCTGCGAAAGTAAATGTAAAAAATCCATTATTAATGGAAATACAACACTACTGTTGACTATATCTACCTTACTTTTGAAATCAAAAAATATACTCTACCTCAACCCGTGTAGCAAATACAAAGTTAGTCCAGGTAAAAAACTACCATAACGTGGAAGTGTTCTAGTTCGCAATACGTGGCAGCATTAAATTCTAAAAAAATATACCAAATTAATTGCGTATTAATTAAGACGCACTAAATAATATAATATTATAATACATTCATCTGTTATATAGTAAAATCTACTGAATGCTGTTCGACTACAAAATTTCCTTCGTTTTAGCCTGTTTCGATAAGGAAATTCAAAATGCTCTCTAGAGGAAAATTAGTAATTCATTTGTTTATTTCGATTTTCATAGACAATTCCTACAGTATCTTTAATAGAACTAATTTTTTAGATCGCATTCTTAGACAGGTGCGTAAAGAGTCTTGCACCTACTATAATGTACTTTTAATCACCGAAAACAATCCTGCAAACCATAGTGCATCAGCTACAGAAATCTTACGTAAAGTTCAACTAAAAATTCCGAGCAATGTCATCAATATCGAGAATGATACTTTGGCTGATATGATTTGGTCAAAAAGATCTTCCTACTTAAATCTTGAATCATCAACTTTGTTCATCACAATTCAGTCTGCAAAAGATAACTTGCACAATTTGCAACTATCTTTAAAGGAATTCTTCCTCAAAGTATCATCGAAAGTAGCTCGACCAAAGTGCTTAATGATTGTCTCAATCGGAGAGGGTAGATTTGGGTACGAAAAAATGCTTCGGAGACTGTGGTCCATACAAATCTTGGACTTCACGATTCTTGAGATTAGAGAAAGATGCAACAGATCCAACACATTTTGGAACAATTGTCGAATGATTGCCACAGTGCACTACTTCAATCCATTTGAGACGATCTACGTCCAAAGAAAGTTCTCGACAAGCCGACTTCTGTTTCCTGACAAAGTGCAGAATCTCCACGGATTCGAGATGAAAGTGGGGTCTTTCAATTATCCTCCTTTGCTTTACGTAAAACGCAATGCTTCTAAACATCCTGTCGATGTTTATGGACCATATTCTTCGATTGTGAAAGCTTTTTCAAAGAAGCTGAACTTCAAGATATCAGAGGTCTCTTCTGAGAGTGAAGGATGGGGAAATGTAGACTGCAATGCAATTAACTCGACCGGCTTGATGAAACAAATTCAGCGGCATGAAATTAAATTAATCACGAATCCCGGAGTAATGATCCCTAACTGTAATACTGAATACAGTAAACAAATAAGGCTATTACGATTATATGCATTGATACCTATTTTATCAACAAAAACTCTATCGATCTCCTTCACGGCCAATTGTTTGTACATAATCCTGGCCGTGGTCGTAATTTCGATGTTGATACACATCTTGAAATTTGAGAAAGACGTTTGGCCATGGGAGAGTATACTACAAGTGATGCTGGGATTGACAGTGCCACGCGAACCTCGGAGGAATTCTGAAAGGATAGTATTTGTCTTCCTTCTGATTGGATTCTGGATATATTCTTCCGATATTTATAGCATCTTAACAAACGTCGAATTTTTGACGGATAAAGAAGTGAAAATCGATACTCTGGAAGAATTAAGTAAATCTCAACTCATACCTGTAGTTCAGCCGAATTTGAAACTGGTATTCCTTAATAATAGTAGCACAATTATTGACAATTTATTAAAAAAATCTAAATCTGTTTCTTCTACCGAAGAGTGTATAGAATTGGTATTGAAGTACAAAAATGTCTCTTGCTTTTTAAATCACCAAGCAATTGAATGGGCAATACAAGAATACAAAAATCTAGATGGTGCTTCTTTGTTGAATTTTGTGAAGGAACCATTAGGAATGTTTCCTGTAGCCATAGTCTTTGAACGAAAATCGCTGTACATTCCAGCTGCTAACAAGATTTTATCAGGATTATTAAAGGCTGGACTAGTCGATCAATGGAGAAGGAATTACACACCGAAAATTGGAGAACATGAAAACATGGAATTAGGAAAACATGATCCGAAAGAAGAGTTTCAATCAAAGCAACTAATTATACAGCTTGCGTTTGTTTTGGTCATTGGATATCTAACTTCGGTTCTCGTTTTCATCGGTGAAGTACTAATTCAATATGTCGAAAATTATATCTGTCGATACGTAAATTTCTTCATTCGAGGGAGTATATTTTAAGGCATCTTTGTTTCTTGAGAGTCGATTTGAAGTTTTTTTTTATTGTAAGTTTTTTTTACTATTGACTGTTTTCAATAGTATTTGTTGACAATAAATTTTTACCGATTTTAATAATAATTCTTCAAGAACACATATAGTAAAGGAAATTTGTTAAAATGGTGTTAGTTTTTCAACTTCATATTAGTTTAATTATAAAATTCTTAAATGCAACAAAACAGTAAACTGGAAATTATAAACTTTCAGATCCTTAAGTATTACGTTTTTTCATGTACTTAATGAATATATTTCCAAGTACAAATTTTTTATTCACTCCACTTAAAAAAGTGTAAAATATCTTGTCAAATATATAAATACGTTATCATAAATCCTACCTTAAAAAATCTGACCACTTTCGCGGGCACATTGTCATGCACACGTCGCGCTTCGCGCGCTTGCACCTATTTTTATTTAAATTACTACAAAATGGAATGGAATGCAAACGAAAACTAATTTACTTTAGGTTCTATCGACCTTAAGGGCGTTGGATAATGGGAACTTAGAAAAAATTTTGGGTGCCCCCAATAATAAAGACGGCCCTGCCTCCGTATTTAATTTAAAGACTAGATTTCGGGATAAATAAAATAAACTCACTAAATATTTCGGGTCTGACGAAATCCTAGAGTGCATCTTATAAAAAATGCATCGCGTTTTTCTTAAGAAAATGAATATTTTGACTACAAATATTCATTTTCTAAAACGGAGAAATGCATACTGAGCAGACAAATCGCGGGAAGAGATGACAGTTTTCAAAGTCACTCCACTTTTCACTATTTTATAGACACAATACCGTCACTAAATAAAAAAAACGTTCTGCACACAGTCCTTCCACAATATAAACTTTCGAACTCTGAAAGAAACTTTGCGGAACTTTGCGACATAAAAATTTGTCGCGTCAGGAACTTTTTTGATATCACTTGACATGTCAGAAATATAACAAAGATGGAGGCTAACCATCTTTGAGTGCATCACTTACGCTTAAACAGTGCAAACGGGCATTTTCAGAACTAAAAGGATGAATTTCAGATCGTTGATTGGTTAACCAATACCAAGGCCAATTGACCTCTATCTTTGTCATATTTCTGACACTTCGAGTGATATCAAAAAAGTTCCTGACGCGACAAATTTTTATGTCGCAAAGTTCCGCAAAGTCTCTTTCAGAGTTTGAAAGTTTATATTGTGGAAGAACTCTGTGCAGAACGTTTTTTTCATCTAGTGACGGTGTTGTGTCTATAAAATAGTGAAAAGTGAAGCGACTTTATAAATCGTCATCATAAATGAATATTTGTAGGCAAAATATTCATTTTCTCAAGAAAAAGGCGATGCATTTTTTATAAGATGCACTCTAGGATTTCGCCAAATCCGAAATATTTGGTGAGTTTCTTTTATTTATCTCGAAATCTACTCTTCAAATTAAATACGGAGGCGGGGCCGTCTTTATTATTGGGGGCACCCAAAAAACTCTGTTTTATTGTGTTCTAAGCTTATTTACTTGTAGTAATACAACTACCTAATATATACTAATACTATTGAATACTAATTATTTCCTAATGAATGAAAATATATCCTAGAAATAAATTAATTGATTTTTTATATTCAATGAAGAAAAATTTATATGTGTGGTGCAAATGCTACACATGTCTTTAAGATCATGCCTTATCAGCGTTTCTTTATTTTAAATGATATCGAAGATTCTAATATTTTGATATCAATCCTTGTTCAGGATTTGACCGTTAGGGATGAGAGGGGAGCAGAACGAAGTCTGAGAGGGAGTGAGGATAGGAATAGGAAAGAGGGGGGGGGTAGGAAGTATTTTTGAGTAAAGACTCACCATTTTTGTAGAAATTAAGAATCGTTTATTAGAAAGCAGGTTTAAACAAACGAAGACACCAGAGGTTCGCGTCGCTTAACAAACTAGGAAGTGTGAGCAAAAATTCTAAGGCGGTGTGGATGGTTGTGGACCTGGTGGGTCAGATAGCCCAAAGTCCCTAAAAGTTGAATGGTTGTGCGGAAAAGGAAAAGGAGTGGGAGTAACGATGCCGAGCGGTATGCCGTCGGGGTGTTGCACCTACTGGTATGCCAGTGAGGCGGAGAGAGCGCCAGGACTTCTGGTATGCCAAAAGCCCGATTTCCAGCGTTGCCGAGCGGTATGCCGTCCGGGTGTTGCACCTACTGGTATGCCAGTGAGGCGGAGTGCTGGGTCCCACTGGTATGCCAGCGGGTCAGCTTGTTTGAGAGGCGGTTTCCGCCTCCAAACGATCTGACGATTTCTCGTCGTGCAGGCTCTTTTATACTCTTGGGGTCTAAAGGGTTGGTGTGGTGAGGGAAGAACCCTTTTGGTGGGAGATGCGTGGAAGACGCTTTCACGGTATCCGCGCCTCTCTGAGTCCCCGGGGGATGCGCGGGAAACGCTTTCGCGGTATCCGCGCTTCTCTGAGTCCCATCACGCGGTTTTAGTAGAAATGGTCTTCGCCGCGCTGTCTGAGTATTTTGAGGCGAAGGTCATTTCTACTTATTTCTTAGATTATTTTATTTTATTCTATTTCTTATTTTCTAACTTATATTTATTTACATTTATTTCCGAGATAGCAATGTCGTTTTTGGGGTTTTACGCCTTGGGCGTATATCAATTTGAATCCTGTATTACAGAACTAATAAAGCAATTTTTAAGGTAATTCTCTAAACAGTTGTTGCAGTATTATCAACTAAATATCATTTTTTGTGGATGATTTTCAAGTTACGTGAATCTTTGAATTAATTAAATTATTCATTTTATTATAAGGCTTCGACTATTCTCGATAGAATTAATAACTACATATGTAACTAGGTTTCTGTTTAAATTAGATTTCAAAATACTTATTTTCTTTCATACTAAAAAGACTATTTCTTTACTTTGAAAAAAAGGGCAAGGTTAAAAAAATCAATCCAGTTGCAAAACATATGTGTGTATTCAAATTATTGATTTTTTCACATTCTCAAATAAAGCCCCAGTAGAAACTCTATTTTTAAAACATTATATGGTTGTAAATAAAAAGAAAGAAAAGTTATTAATTGTTATCCATTTGGTTATATAAATATTTAGGTATCCTCACCATTCTTGGCCAATCAAGATACCAATAGTGGTCGCCATTGTATTGTTCTACTTCCAACAGGGTATGGCCAAACGCAATGAGATATCGCTTTGAAACTATGGAGTTATCATAAATACTTACTTAAATCCTACTATCCTAGTACTTCCTTACCTACTTCCTTACTTTGTTCTCCAGTTTTTTACGTGAATCATTGAATTAACTAAATTATTCACGTTATATTTTTATTATAATGCTTCGAAATTCTCGCTAAAACTAATAACTAAATGTAGCCAGGTTTTTGTACAAACTTACAAATTTCAAAATACTTTAAATTGTTTTCATACGAGGAGACTATTTCTTTACTCTGGAAAAAAGGGCAAGGTTAAAAAAATCAATCGAGCGGCGGCAACAGTTTATATGTGTTTATTCAAAGTATTGATTTTTTCATATTCTCAAATAGAGCCCTTGTAGAAACTGTATTTTTAAAACATCCTATTTAGGTATCCACACTTATTAGATTCGCACTTATTAGGTGGCCACTTATTAACTTCGAAATTAACGGTTATTTTGGCATTGATTTAAAGATTAAAATAATATCAATAATTGAACATGATGTGTAGTATTTACACCACACATATGAATTTGTCTTCATTGTATATTCAAAGTAACAAAAAAAATTCAATACATTTATATGACAAGGATATGATATCAATCAGTAGGCGAAGAAAATTGCATTAGCCATAATTAATAAGTAGATGAGCTTAGAACACAGCAAACTAGTTTATTTATGAACTGGAAAATGATAAACATCATCATGGTATATCTACACTAGCTTTTATACAGTCATTTTATAAAAACGATCATTTCTTACAATGCACAACACAATTTTTAAGCTACTTAAAATTTTTAATTCTTAAAGGTATAGATATTTCTTTCATAATTAAATACAATGAAATAAAAAGGTAGTATCATTCATCAACTGTAGACGCTATTATTTAATTCTTAATTACACACACGGAGAAAAATAGATATTCAAAAGTAGATATTGAAAACTTGGATAATCGTCCGTAGGATCTAGATATTACCACGTAATATCGAAAAAAAATTTTCAATATGCAACATATTGACGGACAATATATTTTGATATTCAGTATTCTACGATCTCAGATACTGAACCACAATATTTAGATAGTTAATTCCGCGTGGAACTAGTGGCGCTACCTCCAGTGAGCCGTTATATTTTCGAATTCCAACGTTTCACGCAATTACGTTTTCCGGCTTTCGCACGTTTTCGTACCACGCGTCATGCTGTAAAATATTTGTATTTTTTTCGGCAATCAATTGTGAATCGTGATTCTGATCGTGAGTGAAAAGTGTCTCTTACAGCAAGACCAAGTGAGTGATATTTTTTTTTATTAAGTTTACTTGTCAAAGTGCGGAAGATACATAACCTCAATTCCTTCTTTTATATAGGTTATTTTATGCAATTTAGGTACAACGGGTACAGTGCAATTTGAAAAATGAATGTTGGAAGCATACTACGAACGTGAAATTGTTAAATTATAACCCTGTTTTAATGTATAAACATCGTAATAGAAAAACTTACGTCATAATAACAGCCAGCGAGGCATGACTTGAATACTTCGTTATATTAAAATAATTATTTATAATAATGTTTTAAATAAAAATTCTACGTTCTCTTCATACTTACATTTATTTCATTTTTTAAATTATAATTAATAACCTTTTTATTTTTATATAAAATTTTCTAAAAATGTGAGTATCACCGATATTCAATTTTACTATTTTAGATGATAGGTTATAATATTTAAGATATTCAAATTAAAAATCTGCACATATTAAATATTAATATCTTGGATACTCAAGTTTAAAATCTCAGATACTAGAGGCTAATATCTGCTTTTCAATATCCGTAGATATTAAAGCTGAATATCGAAGATGGCTGTCAATAGTTCATTGTCAAATATATTCAACCGTAATATCTAGACACTATTGGTGACTATCTATTTTTCTCCGTGCAGGACCACAAAGTGAACAAAAAAAATCCCCCAGACAAATTCATACCCTATACGTTTTTCAGCACGATGATTCCAAATCCGGAGTGTGTGTAACTCCAGCACGTCTGGATCAAGGTCATGTGAAGGTCAAAGGTGTTTATTACAGCGGAATCTAAAATTTGACCATGGATTCGGAAATACTGGAAAATTTTACGTTCAAATACATATTTTTGGATTTTTTTACATGTTTCTTGATTCTTACCTTTGACCTCCACATGACCTTGATCCCGACGTACTGGGGTTACGCAGACTCCGGATTTGGAATCAGCGTGCTGAAAAACGTATAGGGTATGAATTTGGCAGGCCGACTTTTTTTGTTCATTTTGTGGTCTTGTGTTATTATAATTTGCCCTTTCGACATTCAATGCAAACGGCCCAAAATCTAAAAGAAAGTTTAGACGAAATTAGCGTTCTGAAAGTTTAATCAAATCGGTTAGCACCTTTCAAAACTTAAATATCTAAAAATTAACGAATTCCAGTTTAAGATTGTTTAATTTAACAATAATATGTGTATTATAATGTGTCTTCTTCAAGAATTAGAAAAATAGTTCAAAATATTTTGTGTATAAATAATATTGAATATATATTAATACAAAAATAATATAATATAAAAATACTAAACTTTCTTTTTCATCGTACAAAAAACTACTTGAAATAGAGTTTCAAAGCATAAACATACCTTAAAATATACTCCCTCGAATGAAGAAATTTACGCATCGATAAATATAATTTTCAACGTATGGAAATAGTACTTCTTTTATGAAGGAGAGAACCGATATTAGATACCCAATTCCCAACACAAACGCAAGCTGTAATATCAGTTGCTTTCCTTGAAACTCTTCTTTCGGATCATCTTTTCCCAATTCCATGTTTTCATGTTCTCCAATTTTCGATGTATAATTCCTTCTCCATTTATCCAATAGTCCAGACTCTAATATTCTTAATAAGATCTTGTCAGCAGCTGGAAGGTACGGGGATTTTGTTTCAAAGACTGTAGATAGAGGAAGCATTCCTAATGATTCCTCCACAATATTAAATAAAGGTTTTCCATCTAGAGTTTTGTATTTTTGTATTGCATCTTGAATGATTCGGTCATGCGCCCAACAAGAGATATTTTTTTACTTTACCACATATTCTATACATTCATCTACAGAAGAAACTATTATCGACTTTTTTAACAAAGTGCCAATAATTGGGGTGCTATTCTTCAACGTTTCTGCATAATTCCGCCAAATTACAGGTGTGAGTTGAGATTTACTTAATTCCGCCAAAGTATCGATTTTCACTTCTGTTTCCGACATAGACTCGACCTTTGTTAAGATACCATAAATGTCGGAAGAATATATTGAGAATCCAATAAAAAGAAAGATAAATACTATCCTTTTTGAAATCCTCTGAGGTTCGCGAGGCACTGACGATCCCAGCATCACTAGCAGTATACGCTCCCAATGCCAAGCGTCTTCCTCTAACTTGAAGATGTACACACTGAGAAACCCGCGTTTGTATTTATTCTTAAAAAGCACATTAGATTTTACTATCTGAACTTTGCAATAAGGGCCAAAAAGCAAATTTTAATAATATTTACTAACCTCAATAGTAACCCGTAGATGTTTACAGAATTATAAAGTATTTTAGAATAAGAACTAAAACTATTGCAGAATTTGTAAACTAAATAGTAAAATCATGCGCAGAGACCATGCGCATCGAATCAGAAAAAATAAAAGCTTTGAAGGGACCTAACTTCAGACTATAGTCTGAAGTAGGTCCCTTCATGTATAGCCTACAAGTATTAATATTCTAGCCTACACATATTTTATAATATTTTATATCAAACATTAGAAATTACAATAAATATATACATATTAAGCTGAAACAGAAAAATCGAATTAGAAGAAATAGAAGCTGGTGGGAATCGAATACGGGTCTCCGGATTAGCAGTCGGACGATGTTCAATTTACCTATAAGAACATAATAAGATTGGCAATAAAAACGTCCATATGACTGTCTAAATCCGTTGTTTGACAATCGACACACATCGGATACGCTCGGCTGCGCTCGGTCCAAGATTTGACGTTTTCTATTAAATCAGTTAGTAATTTCTTCTACATATTTAGTATATTATATTACTTCAAATACTCATTACTTCTATTCTTTTTGTAGAATGTATTAATTTCTGTAACAATTTGTCCTAAATCAGATTTTACTACAGAAAATAGTAAACTTTGGTATTACTAAATAGGAAATCTTCTTATAAAAATAGTATAACTTATTATTTTTGTATTAAAATCTCGAAATTTAAGGTTTTTGCCCCGACTTGCTATCCATATTAGTAATTTTTCTAACATAGAGTTTCTCAGTGCATCAACATCGAAATTACGAACACAACCAGGATTATATAAAAAAACACTTCAAATCGACTCTCAAGAAACAAAGATGCCTTAAAATATACTCCCTCGAATGAAGAAATTTACGTATCGATAAATATAATTTTCGACATATTCAATTAGTACTTCTCCGATGAAAACGAGAACCGAAGTTAGATATCCAATGCCCAAAACAAACGCAAGCTGTATAATTAGTTTCTTTGATTGAAACTCTTCTTTCGGATCATGTTTTCCCAATTCCATGTATTCATGTTCTCCAATTTTCGATGTGTAATTCCTTCTCCATTGATCGACTATTCCAGCCTTTAATAATCCTGATAAGATCTTGTTAGCAGCTGGAATGTATAGCGATTTTGATTCAAAGACTATGGCTACAGGAAACATTCCTAATGGTTCCTTCACAAAATTCAACAAAGAAGCTCCATCTACATTTTTGTATTCTTGTATTGCCCATTCAATTGCTTGGTCATTTAAGAAGCAAGAGACATTTTTGTACTTCAATACCAATTCTATACACTCTTCGGTAGAAGAAACTGATTTAGATTTTTTTAACAAATTGTCAATAATTGTGCTACTATTATTCTGGAATACCAGTTTCAAATTCGGAATAATTACAGGTGTGAGTTGAGATTTACTTAATTCTTCCAGAGTATCGATTTTCACTTCTTTATCCGTCAAAAATTCGACGTTTGTTACAATGCCATAAATATCGGAAGAATATATCCAGAATCCAATCAGAAGGAATACAAATACTATCCTTTCAGAACTCCTCCGAGGTTCGCGTGCCACTGTCAATCCCAGCATCACTTGTAGTATACTATCCCATGGCCAAACGTCTTCTTCAAATTTCAAGATGTGTATCAGCATTGAAATTACGATCACGGCGAGGATTATGTATAAACAATTACCCGTGAAGGAAAACGATAGAGTTTTTATTGATAAAATAGGTATCAATGCATATAATCGTATTAGCCTTATGTGTTTACTGTATTCAGTATTACAGTTAGGGATCATTACTCCGGGATTCGTGATAAATTTAATTTCATGCCGCTGAATTTGTTTAATCAAGCCGGTCGAGTTAATTGCATTGCAGTCTATATTTCCCCATCCTTCACTCTCAGAAGAGACCTCTGATATGTTAAAGTTCAACTTCTTTGAAAAAGCTTTCACTATCGAAGCATATGGTCCATAAACATCGACAGGATATTTTGAAGCATTGCGTTTTACGTAAAGCAAAGGAGGATAATCGAAAGACCCCACTTTCATCTCGAATCCGTGGAGATTCTGCACTTTGTCAGGAAACAGAAGTCGGCTTGTCGAGAACTTTCTTTGGACGTAGATCTTCTCGAATGGATTGAAGTAGTGCACTGTGGCAATCATTCCACAATTGTTCCAAAAAGTGTTGGATCTGTTGCATCTTTCTCTAATCTCAAGAATCGTGAAGTCCAAGATTTGTTTGGTCCACATTCTCCGAAGCAACATTTCGTACCGAAATCTACCTTCTGCGATTGAGACAATCATTAAGCACTTTGGACGAGCTACTTTCGATGATACTTTGATGAAGAAGTCCTTTAAAAATAGTCGTAAATTGTTCAAGTTATCTTTTGCGGACTGAATTGTGATGAACAAAGTTGATGATGCAGGAGTTAAGTATGAAGCTCTTTTTGACCAAATTGAATCTGCCAACGTATCATTCTCGATATTGATGACATTGCTTGGAATTTTCAGTTGAACTTTACGTAAGATTTCTTCAGCTGATGCACTATGGTTCGCAGGATTGTTGTTAATGATTAAAAGTACATTATAGTAGGTGCTGGACTCTTTCCGCACGTGTCTAAGAATGCGATCTAAAAAATATGTTCTATTGAAGATACTGTAGGAATTGTTTATCAAAATCGAAATGAACAAATGAATTATTAATTTTCCACTGAAGAACATTTTGAACTTCCTTATCGAAACAGTCTAAACCGAACGAACTTTTCTAGTCAAACAGCATTCAATAGATTTTACAATGTAACAGATTAATGTATTATATTATTTAGAACAAGCTACTGCACACTTTATTATTTATTTAAAAAATAACTATCTTTTGGATTTGTAAATCTTGATTTATACCCAATTAATGAATATTTTTTTTAGAATTTAATCCTGCCGTATGAAGCGAACTAGAAAACTTCCACGTTATGGTAGTTTTATTCCTGAACTAACTTTGTATTTGCTCCGCGGATATAATGGATGTAGGGTATATATTGTATTTAAAAAAATAAGGTGTTGTCAAAAGTATTGTTGTATTTATGTCACTAAGGGATTTTTTATAATAACTTGCACAGAATATAGTGATCGAAAAGACATAAAATTTTTTTCCTGGGTGAAGGGAAACCGATGTTACTTGTACAAATAGTAAAAAAGATGTAATCATTACTTCTAGCTTTTCCTACTTAAAATAGAAAAAGAATTTAGTTGTAAATTTTGCAGTTGCTTTGATATATTCATATTATTATTATTATTATTATTTGATGGAAAGGTTGGTCTACCTAAATCTCATAGCACTAAGGTCAAAATCTATTGTACCATACCCAGTGGGCACGAAATATAAAGACTTTTTTAGAACGTCCTAAAAACGTTTTTAGGACGTAAAGTTCAAAAGACGTTTTTAGAACGTCCAAGAAACGTCCTAAGTCAGGCTGAAAAACGTCCTAAAAATGTCCAATCTTCTAAAACCGTCCTAAAAACGTCTTTGGAACATTGTATGTTTTTAGAACGTTATTTGGTCTGACTTAGGATATTTTTAGGACGTCCTAAAATCGTCTTGAGGCACTTGTGCCCACTGGGTACCTTCATATTATAAACCACGATAGACATTATTTAAGTCTTTTAACTTAGTATTTTCATCTCCGGGTTACTTTGACCTCTTCAGGTAGAAATCTAGGTAAATAAGTGCAGAACACAGTAAGACAAAGTTTCCCGTGTGGAAATTTTGTAATGGCGCTAGCTAGGCCCAAACTAGGACAAACTTGGCCCCAACTTGGGGATCTAGACAGGACCAAACCACAAATGAAACGCCTAACTCAGCCAGAGCCTAACTTACTGACCGACTTGGCCCCAACTTGGCTATATTTATTTTTCTAGTCTCAGCCATACTGAATAAAAAAATGAGAAAAACATTTATAAACGTAAAATTATTTATTTTTAAAGAACATTTAAAAAACTACATTGAAAATTACTGAAATAGATCTTTTATTTATCCAATTCTTCTAAAAAAATGTTCTTGAATTAGAATTAATTAATATGTTATAAAACCTAAATATATTTTTCGAAGTATATATAAGAACTTACTTTCGTTTTCGTTCTTCAACCTTGGAATGTTGCAAATTGCTCGATGCCTCCGAACGTGTCGAGTACTATTCACTTTCGACATTTTTAATAATATAATTAATAATTAAAACTTCCAAAACCAAAATCGAAAAAATACTCGCCAACATAACCACCAACCAACCTATTTGTCAATTGTGTTCAAGACAGATGCACAGCCAAGTTAATGGCGCTGCAATCAAGCTAAATGAAACAAAGTTGGCTGCAACTAGATTTAATATATTAACCCTGTTGTAGCCATAAAATAATTGGGCAAACATTTGGCAATTTCCACACGGGTTATTTGTGAAGAAAAAAATTGTACATCATTCTACACGGAAAAAAAATGTGCATTGGATCAAGTCTACGTATTTACTTGACCTATTTTACTTGAGAGAAGTAATTATTTTCTTAGTTCAAGGGATCAATTTTCTTGAATCAAGAAAATAATTAATTCAGTTAAATTACTTGGATCAAAAACATATGTATTTCAAACAAATAATTATTGAATTAATTTGTTTAATTACAAGTATTTGTTTGAACTTAAAGAAAGTATTGGATCTAGTATATATATTCTTACAATAAGAAATCGAAATGTTAATTTAGTTAATTAAGAGGCTTGTTGATCCAAGTAAATACCAGTACTTATTTTAATTACTATTTTCTTAATGTAATATTCATATTCTTGATACAAGAAAATGAATACATTGATATTTATTCATCAACAGTCGACCGTCCCTGGCTTATGTGATACTTTACTGGGATTTTTGCAAAATTTCCCATGTCCTAGGTTAGCCGTGGGGTTTAGTTGTTTATGATATAAGTTTCGTAAAATGCGTTAGAGATAAGTGCGTTTAGGTAGTTCGAATCCCGGCAAAATTTCTTCCGATTTTTCGCAGCGTAAAAAGCGTGCGATAATACATATAGGTAAATATGATTTAAGTATAAATAATCTAAAAATAATGAAAAATTGATGAAAAAACAATGTAAAACAGTACATTGAATCTTAGAACTCAACTGGCAATAGAATATTTTTTTCGCTCAAGATAATGTACTATTCCCTCTGAGAATTACATTTTCTCAGATCAAGAAAATATATACTTGTATTAAGCATACGGTACCAAGTATTTATTTTCTTGGATCAATCTCACATAGTATGATCCGTATGTAAGATGACCATATTCTTGATCCAAGAATTTTTTTCTTGATTCAAGATTTATTTTTTCAGTGTATATTAGCTTTGATAGTCATTTTATAAATACATTCATCTCTTAAAATGCACAACACAATTTTTAAGCCCCTTAAAATTGTTAATTATTAAAGATATAGATATTTCTTTCATAATTAAATACAATGGAATAAAATAGTAGAATCATTCATCAACTATAGACGCTATTATTAAATTCTTAATTACACAGGACCACAAAATGAACAAAAATCCCCTAGCCAAATTTACACCCTATACGTTTTTCAGCAAGCTGATATCAATCCTTGTTCAGGATTTGATTGTTAGTGAGGAGGGGGAGCAGAACGAAGTCTGAGTGGGAGTGGGAAGAGGAATAGGAAAGAGGGTGGTGGGAGGGGGTAGGAAGTATCTTTTAAGTAAAGACTCACCATTTTAGTAGAAATTAAGAATCGTTTATTAGAAGCAGGTTTAACCCTTTAACGGACAGTGGGACACATACATCCCACGTATGTGTCCCACTGGCCGTTAAAGGGTTAAATAAACGGAGACGCCAGAGGTTCGCGTCGCTTAACAAACTAGGAAGTGTGAGTAAAAATTCTAAGGCGGTGCGGATAGTTGTGGAACTGGTGGGTCAGATAGCCCAAAGTCCCTCTGAATATTCATTGTTGTAATTTCTTTTATGTGCCGTATTTGTATTGATTTATAATCTTTCAATTACTTAATTTTCATTTTCTTTAAGAAAGGAAAGGACTTGCGCACAATATAGTGATCGAAAAGTAATATTTTTTTTCTGGAAGAAGGGAAATCAATATTATTTGTAAAAATGTAACAAAAAATGTAATCATTACTTTTAGCTTTTCCTACTGAAAATAGTAAAGCAGTAGCTTTGATATCTTGATATTGATATTATTCATTATTATTATTATTATTATTATTATTATTATTACTATTATTATTTTTATTATTATTATTTTATGGGAAGATTAATCCATTTATGTTCCATAGCACTGAGGTTAAAAACCTAGTGCTGTGATGAGAAAATTGCAAGTTTTTTCAATATATATATGTAGAAATATCGATTTCTGTTCATCAGTGAAGAAAAAAAGGTTTCACGTGTTTTAAATCAATATTGAGATAGAAATTGAAGCGCATAACATGTGATTAAAAAAAACGACCTGTCTTCGAACTTCCCAGTAAATACGTAGTCAGTCAAGAGAAAGAACTGGCACAACGTAGAAGTATTGTAGTTCTGATCACCCGACAGGTCACAATTTTAAAAAAATGGCTATAATTAGATATTAATACGGACATAAATATTCAATTGAAAGTTCCTATTTCAGTAAATAACAAAGTATGCGAAACGATATTTCAATTAATAATTCAAATTATAATACATTAATCAGTTACACAGTAAAGCTAGCTGTGAAGTCATTTACGAAAATTATAATTAAGCATAACTTTCTTCTTTTTTAATGAAATGCATTAATCTTAAAGGTCACTCGATTCATCTCGAAATAAAGAATCTTTCTTCTTCTTAGGCCTGCTTTGAATTACAATTATTTGAGAAGTTATAGCCGAGAAATCAATTTCCGTAAAATTATAAAAATTATAAAATTATAAAACACTACAAAACGTCCTCTAGGAGGAGTCAATTTATTCGGCACTGTTCGACTACAAAATTTTCTTCAGTTTAGCCAGTTTCGATAAGAAAATTCGAAATGTTTTTCAGAGAAAAATTAGTGATCCATTTATTTATTTCGATTTGCATAGACAATTCCTATAGTATCTTTAATAGAACAAATTTCTTCGATCGCATTCTTAGACACGTGCAGAAAGAATCTTGCACCTATCATCAAATACTTTTAATAACCGACAACAATCCTACCAAATATAGTGCATCAGCTGAAGAAATTTTACGTAAAGTTCAACTGAAAATTCCGAGCAATATCATCAATATCGAGAATGATACGTTGGCATATCCAATTTGGTCAAAAAGAGCTTCGTACTTAACTCCAGAATCACCAACTTTGTTCATCATAATTCAGTCTGCAAAAGATAACTTGAACAATTTACAACTATCTTTAAAGGGATTCTTCCTCAAAGTATCATCGAATGTAGCTCGACCAAAGTGCTTAATGATTGTCTCAATCGGAGAAGGTAGATATGGGTACGAAAAAATGCTTCGGAGAATGTGGTCCAAACAAATCCTGGACATCACGATTCTTGAGATTAGAGAAACATGCAACAGATCCAATCAGTACTGGAAAAATTGTCCAATGTTTGCCACAGTGCACTACTTCAATCCATTCCAGAAGATCTACGTCCAAAGAAAGTTCTCGACAAGGCGACTCCTGTTTCCTGACAAAGTGCAGAATCTCTACGGATTCGAGTTTAAAGTGGGCTCGTTGAATCATCCTCCTTTCATTTACGTAAAACGCAATGCTTCTAAATATCCAGTCGATGTTTATGGACCGTATGCTTCGATAGTGAAAGCTTTATCAAAAAAATTGAGCTTTAAGATATCAGAGGTCCCTTCCGAGATTGAAGATTGGGGAAATCTAGACTGTAATGTAATTAAATCGACCGGCTTACTTAAGCAAATTCAGCGGCATGAAATTAAATTAATCACGAACCCTGGAATAATGGTCCTTAACTGTAATATTGAATACAGTAAAACTATAAGGCTATTTCGACTCTATGCATTGATACCTATTTTATCAACAGAAACTCTATCGATCTGCTTCACGGCCAATTGTTTATACATAATCCTGGCCGTGTTAGTAATTTTGATATTAATACACATCTTGAAATTTGAGGAAGAGGTTTGGCCATGGGAAAGTATACTACAAGTGATGCTGGGATTGACAGTACCACGCGAACCTCAGAGGAATACTGAAAGGATAGTATTTGTCTTCCTCCTGATTGGATTCTGTATATATTCTTCTGACATTTATGGCATCTTAACAAACGTCGAATTTTTGACGGAAAAAGAAGTGAAAATTGATACTCTGGAAGAATTAAGTAAGTCTCAACTCACACCTTTAATTGTGCGGAATTTAAACTTAATAATAAATAGTAATAGCAGCCCAATTATTGACACTTTGTCAAAAAAATCGAAATCAGTTTCTTCTGCCGATAAATGTATAGATTTGGTGGTGAAGTACAAAAATTTCTCTTGCTTCTTGGATGACTATATCATTGAAAGGACAATACAAGAATACAAAAATTTAGATGGAGCTCCTTTGTTAAAATTTGTGAAGGAACCATTAGGAATGTTTCCTGCAGTTTTAAGCTTCG
Source organism: Synergus umbraculus (assembly GCA_900474325.1). Classification (NCBI taxonomy): domain Eukaryota; kingdom Metazoa; phylum Arthropoda; class Insecta; order Hymenoptera; family Cynipidae; genus Synergus; species Synergus umbraculus. Next base: position 285 of record UCOK01006151.1, on the reverse strand, counting down.
AATCAAAATCGCCATATCTTCCAGCTGCTAACAAGATTTTATCAAGATTAGTAGAATCTGGACTAGTCGAGCAATGGAAAAGGAATTATACACCGAAAATTGGTGAACATGAAAACATGGAATTGAGAAAACATGATCCGAAAGAAGAGTTTCAATCAAAGCAACTTATTATGCAACTTGCGTTTGTTTTGGGAATTGGGTATCTAACTTCGATTCTCATTTTCATCGGAGAAGTACTGATTCAATATGTCGAAAATTATATTTATCGATGCGTAAATTTCTTCA
>UCOK01006149.1:0-11827 GCA_900474325.1 Synergus umbraculus | reverse complement strand
GAAAGCGAAAGAACGTGCGCATACTGCGCCAAAACAGGACACATGGCAGATCAATGCCCCGATAAGGAGGCAAAAAAAGAGGCAACTTGCCCAGCGTGCCGCAAGGCAAGAAAAGCTAGTAATCACGCAGGGGGCGACAAAAAATGCCCAGCATACAAGGCGGCACTAGATAGGATGGTCCCAAGAACGGACTATGGAACATAACCCAAACGAATTGAGAATTCTGCAAGTAAACTGTGGAAGAGGGAGAAAAACAAGCACTGAACTCAGAGACGTGGTTGATAGAGAGGGTATCGACGTGTTGCTCATACAAGAGCCCTATACTGTGTGTGGCAGAGTGGCTGGATTTGGCATGGCTGCATCGACAATCGAATCTAGAAGAAGCAGTGATATGCCATGGGCAACAATAGTGGTATACAGTAGAGAAATAACAATCATGAAGCTGGATCACCTTAGTGACGAGTTCGTGGTCTGCGCCCAAATTGAAGGCAATGGCATTTCGGTATACTTAGTAAGCGCCTATTTTCGATTCTCACATGATATAAACGAGTACATTAATAGGATTGAAAGAATCCTCAGGATACACAAAGGGAAGAAGGTGATAATTGGAATGGACTCTAACGCTGAATCGCCCCTGTGGTACTCGGACGATCTAAATGACAGAGGTAAAAAACTCGAAGACTTTATCATTGAAGAAAAGCTATACGTCTGTAATGAAAGGAGCTCGGCATACACCTTTTCGGGTATCAATGGAGTGAGCAACATCGACATTACAATAACGAATGAAGCAGCCATAGGACTTATTAAAAGTTGGGAAGTTAAAGAGGGTCTCACGTCAAGTGACCACAATTGCATCCTAACCGTACTCGAAAATACAAGTGGAACCAAGGACTGCGAAATGGAAATCATATCAAGATATAAGGTCGATAAAGCTAACTGGCAAATGTTTAGTGATGCCCTCGAAAGTGCAGCAAGGAATATTGATAATAAGGAGTGCGAAAATAGAGAAGACGTAGTATCGCTGGCTCGCGAGACACGGAAAGCCCTGACCAGAGCATGCAACAAGACTATACCTCGAAGGAAAGGCGGAAAGGTTGCAAATAAATGGTGGAACAGCAACTTAACGGATTTGAAGAGGAATGCGTATAGAGCAAGGCGTCGATACCAAAAAGAAAGAGACCCAGAAACAAAAAGAAGTCTCTTTGTCGGATACAAAACCATAAAGCGTACTTATAGCAAAAAAGTGGAGAGATCTCGACAGGAGAGCTGGAAAAAGTTCATCACGGAAGGATCTAAAGACCCATGGGGCTTTGCGTATAAACTTTCTTGTCAAAAACTGAAAGTACAAACAGTGCTCAGCTCAATAAAAGGTGAAAATGAAACTACGATAGACTGGCGAGAGACGGCAAACCGACTAATGGATGGATTCTTCCTAGGGGACAACCCCGAAGAGGACAGTGAAAATCAGAGGAGGCTCAGAGAGAATATGCTCGTACCAGGCGAAACAGACTCAGAAGAACCTGCCTTTACGTACAAGGAGTTAGAAGCCGTGATACGTAAAATGAAATCTGGAAAGGCCCCAGGCTGGGATTCGATCGACAGTACAGTGGTTAAAAATGCTTACAGCAGGATTAAAACTACTTTATATAATCTATATAATGGTTGCTTGAAATTCGGTACCTTCCCGAATGAATGGAAAGTCGCATGCGTAGTAACACTACTTAAATCTCCAGAGAAAAACCCATGTGAAGCGGGGTCTTACAGACCAATCTGTCTGATACCAGTACTTGGCAAAATACTCGAGGGACTGATCTTGAATCGCTTGATGGATAAAGTGGAGTGTAACCTCTCTGAGTATCAATTTGGCTTCCGGAAAGAAAAATCGACCGAAGACGCAGTGATACAACTGTTGAAATCAGTACAAGAGAAAAGTTCTGGGTATGTCATGGCAATCTTCATTGATATTAAGGGCGCCTTTAATAACCTGTGGTGGCCTGACATAGTAGACAGATTGAAGGCAATAGGTGTATCACAAAAGATGGTTATGCTAATGCGGGATTACCTAAATGGTAGAACGGCAATTATAAGGACCAAAACAGGACGAATAACCAGGATTATTGATAAAGGATGCCCTCAAGGTTCACTAATAGGTCCAACAATGTGGAACATAGTGTTTGATACCTTACTAAGGACATTAACAGCCAAAGAACATGCGATCACGGCATATGCTGATGATGTCGCTATTCTAGTGGAAGGAAAGTCAAGACAGGATCTACAAACAAAGGTGCAAATCGCTGTAAATACAGTGGACAAGTGGTGCGATGAACATAAAATGGAGTTGTCGCCGACGAAGAGTGTTATGATGTTATTAAAAGGATCTCTGGACATTGAAAGACCTCCAGTGGTCTACTTAAACGGAGCACGTATAAAAATGGTTAGCGAATTTAAGTATCTGGGAATCACGTTTAAGACTGGAGCTCTTAAAATCAAAATTAGCAGCCACATACAGAGCATAGCGGCAAGATGCAGAAACCTTTTCAATGCTCTGAGAAGAGTAGCTAAGAGGGAATGGGGACTCGGATTTAGAGCTCTTAGACTGGTTTATAAGGGACTGTTCGTTGCTATTGCGACATACGGAGTTGCAGCATGGGGGCACATGCCCAATGTAAAGCAGTGGAAGACACTCAGCTCAGTTCAAAGGCACGCACTCATCGGAGTAACGAGATCCTACAGGACGGTATCAGCAGAAGCACTACACGTTGTAGCTGGAGTACTACCCATCAGACTCGAAGCGGAAAAAAGAATGTTGGACTATAAGATCAGGAAAAGAATACCGTTCCAAAGAGAGACGTGGGCTTACGAGCCAATACCATATGAAAGCCATACTAGAGGCCTGGATAAGGAGATACAAAGAGCTGCACGACGTAATGTGATGGAGGAAGTGATAGATAAATGGCAATATATGTGGGACAACACCTAGAAAGGAAGAGAAACCTTTCGATACCTGCCGAACGTCGAAAGAAGGCTAAAGATGAAGTGGCTGGAGGTGAACCACTATACGAGCCAGTTCATCACTGGGCACGGCAACTTCAAAAGTAAGTTGCACTCTATGAGGCTAAAAGAAGAAAACCGGTGTACATGTGGAGCAATAGATACAAGTGAACATCTAATAATGACCTGCCCAAACAACTCAGAGGATAGGGAGAAATATATGGAGAAACTGTATAGCAAAGGATATACACTGGAGATCATGGAAAAACTATTGGACGAGGAAGTTTATGCGCACTTTGTTGAATTCGCCTCCAGGACCCTAAAGGCAAAAGAACTAGAAGAAACAGAAGAAAGTTAGAGTAATATATAAAGCATGGAATATCTCAAGAGCTTTTGAAAATCTAGCTGTGAAACCTAAAACCCAATCGCCGGGTTGCATGAGTCGTGGCTCCATTGTCGTGTCAGGAGGTAGTTGCCTGACACGACAATGGATGCGAGTCGCTTGGCAAAAAAGAACAATATTAGGTAAAATATTACTGAAATATTACGCTGCGGCGGCAGAGCAAGGGAAGTAGCTTCCCTTGGGTGAGTACCTTCGCGAGGTTTTCCCTGAGTGCATCTGTCAGTGGGAGATGTAGCTGGATCTCACAAATCTCCTGGAGAACTCTGCTCTTCTAATTTTCCCAAGTTTGTGGCGATGCTCTTGGCGGTGGCTAGATGGTGGAAACGCGAATTTAAAATGCTAGTAATTTAATATCTCGGAACAAAAAAGCTGAAAGTAGTAAGCTGTTGTGTAAAAGTAAGAAGTAAGAAAGTTAGAGTCACTATTCAAATAAAGGAAATAATGTAAACAAAGATAAAATTGATGCAGGTTAAATTGATTAGGAGTAACAACGCCGGTATACCGAAAGGTTAGGAACGGCGAAATAAACTAACTATAAAATAGAAAGTTGAATTTTAAATCTATATATGTCCCTATCTACTAGTGACGCGCATGAATGGCGTCGATTAGCTTGTGTCAGAATCGCGCTCCGCGGTTTTTGTCATAGTTTCGACGTTAAGTGAGCGATCAGAAGTATCTAAGGTGTACAGTGTGTTCTGGATAGCTGGCAGAATATTTGGCGAGTGTTGGAAGTTCTCAGGATTATTTAAAAGTGGTAAAAACAGTGATTTTAGAGGGTTTTTGACGCGTGACAGGTGCTGTGGTGTGCGCGCGCACGAGCTCGGGCGGCCATCATGGTTGCTGGGCGTGACTAGCGGCCATCATTGTCGTTGGGCGTGGATTGTGTCGGCCATTAGTATATGGGTGGAGCTGGCGGCCATTTTTGTTCTGGGCGTCACTAAAGGCGTAACCTCGAACTTAACGCCGCCTCGCACCTCTCTGTGCAGGCATTTGAGTCTCCAGACTGTGCGACGGGACATATTGTCGGAAAACGCAATAATTTCTGTTGTGCGCTTACTTGATCGCATAAAATACAAACCTAGGCGTGTGAAACTTTAACTTTGATTTAACTTAACCTAATTAAGGTGAAACCCAGGCGCGAGGAACTCTCATTTTCTTTGTGAAACCCAGGCGCGTGGAAAATCACCAACAGGTGAAACCCAGGCGCGTGGATCCTTTTTCATCGATCCCAAACCCAGGCGCGAGGAACTTAGAGATATTTTTCTCTTCCTCATCGCTTGTGGGTGAATACAATGAGTCAACAGGATCAGTTGAGGGTACCACCGACTTCTCAGGTCAGAGGTAGGGATAGGTCGGACAGTGTTTCGAGCATTAATAGCAACTTGAGCAATGCGAGTTCAAATAAACGGAAGAGAATGGACCCTGAGAACTACGTAGAGGTTTGTCATCAGGAATTAAAGGCGATGGCGGACGTGGATGCGGTCATTGGGACGATGAAAGCATACTTCGACGACAAGCAGAAAAACGGGCATAAATTTAGCAAGGAATCAATTGTTTGGATGATGGAGAAGCTATCGGAGTTACAGGATATCACTAGAAAATTGGGAATTGAGAACGTGATGTTGAAGGGACAACTAAAGGCCATAACGGAAATGAGCCCATCTGTAACTAGATCCTTTAGGGATGTGGCCGCAGGTGGAAGGCAGGATAGTGGGAGGTCAAGGATACCGCCTATCTCTGGTCAAACTAAGAATAAGAAGACGATTCCAGTTAAAACTTTTGCAGCGGTGATAAGGATGAAGAATAAGGAATCTGAGGCTACGTCTGATATTGTTAAGGCCAAGTTTCTCAAGGCAATAGATCCAGTCGGAGAGAAAATGCATATCAAGAACCTAAGGAGGCTGCGCTCAAAAGGAGTCTCCATTGAGACGGAAACACAAGAGGATCTTGACAAAATTGTCTGCAGCAAAACCTTGGAACAGGAAGGAATGGAAGTCACCTTACCACAGAGAAGGTCTCCAAGACTAATTATATATGACGTACCATCGAATCTCTCGGAAGACGAAGGCAAACACGCGATCTACGTCCAGAACGAGGATACATTTGCTGACGTAACTGAGTCGGAGTTTAGTACCCAGATGAAACTTAGGTTTAAGACCGGTAAAAGAAACGAGGATAATTCGCACTGGGTCTTTGAGGTGTCTCCGGGCCTTAGAAACAAACTAAGGAGTAGGGAACGTGTCTACATAGGAGCATTTAGCTGTAGGGTAAGTGACTTCACAGCAGTTAGCAGGTGTTTTAAGTGCCAGGGTCTAGGCCATATAGCCAAGGTGTGTAGGTCAGAGAAGGAATATTGTGGCAAATGCGCTGATGAAGGGCATAAGGCCGTGGATTGGAAATCTGCGGAAAAAAGGAAATGCGCACTATGCAAAAGAATGGGAAAGCCCCATGAGCATGCACCGGACGGTAACTGCCCGCAGTATAAAATAGCGGTCGATCTTTTGAGACTATCAACTGACTATGGCTCATAGGGAAGTAACGATACTACAGGCGAACTTGGGAAGGGGAAGACTGGCATCGGATGAGATAATGATTAAGGCACACGATATAAAGGCCCCAATACTCTTATTACAGGAGCCAGCCGTGTATAAGAACATGGTAGCTGGGATGGGCAAGTACAGTAATCAGATCTTGACTGGTAGTGGACCGAACGAGAAACCATGGGCTTGCATAGTTATTCTCAATAAGGAGTTTACCGCCACATTGCTGAAGGACGTTAGCACAGCGCACTGCGTATGTGCACATATAATGGGTCCTACAGGGGGGTTTTACGTTGTGACGGCGTACTTTCAGTTCTCCATGGACATTGAGGGTCACTTGCAACAGCTCGGCAAAATCATGAGCAAAATACGGGACTCTAGAGTTATCATCGGGATGGACGCGAATGCTGTTTCACCACTGTGGACTTGGAGGGGCGACGGCACAGCGGATGAAAGAGGGGAAAAACTGGAGGAATTTATAGCTCAGTGGAACCTTTTACCACTTAATAGACCAGGCCAACTGTGTACCTTTACGAAGGGTGAGCGGGATATTGATGTCACTCTGGCGGACCCCACCACATTGAGTAGGATACTTAGCTGGGAGGTATTGGAAGACCAACTTACAAGTGATCACAGGGCCATTACATGTAGCATAGGGATGCAGCAACGCCAAACCAGGATTCGCAAACCAAGGTACAACACCAGGAAGGCAAAATGGGAAGTGTACTCCGAAGAAATAGAAAGAGTAAGCAGTGAGCTGCAGGACTTCCAGATTATGAATGGCGAAGATGTGGAACAGATGGCGCAGGCAGTAACCAACGCAATAACCCAAGCTGCAGATATATCAATGAAGAGGAAAAGGCTCTTCCAAAAATCCGTACCCTGGTGGAACTCCGATCTCACGAATGAGAAAAAGGCTACATATAGATGCAGAAGAGAGTACCAGAAGGAGCGTGACAAGGAAGAGAAAGAACGGAAAAGACAGGCCTATAATAAGCAAAGACGGAAGTACTCGCGAAACACCGCAATAGAGAGGAAGAATAGTTGGAGAAGGTTTGTGGAAGAGGAGAGCAAGAAAGACACGTATGGCATCATATATAAGATGGCTAGAGACAAAATGAACGTGTCTACGGCCATGGTCAGCATAAATGTTAGGGGCACCTTTACCAGAGACTGGAGACAAACCGCTAAGGCAATTCTTGATGGCCTCTTTGAGGATGCTGAGAATGAGGATAGCAATGAAAGACCAAATTATAGCACGGAAGAGGAGACGACCCCATGGACACGAACTGAGGTCAAGAAAGCCATAAAAATGTGCAGAAATGGGAAGTCACCCGGAGGAGACTATGTGGAGGTTGAAATGCTTAAACGCGCAAGTCACGCAGGCCTCCTTCCGGTATTGACCAAGCTTTACAATGGATGTTTGAAATTTGGGGTTTTCCCGAAAATATGGAAGATAGGCACGATAAGAGTTCTCCTTAAGTCTCCAGACAAGGACCCGACAAGCACAAGATCGTACAGGCCCGTATGTTTGTTAACAACGATGAGCAAAGCCTTAGAGAAACTCATTAAAAATAGACTGCAACCCATAATTATGCATCCGGGCTTCTGCTCAGATAGACAATATGGCTTCAGAACAAAAAGAAGCACGGTGGACGCTATTAGAAAGGTCAAAGAAATCGTTGACAACGTAGATGAGACAATGGTCTTAGCTGTCCTCTTTGACGTAACTGGGGCGTTTGACAACATCAGATGGAGCACAGTTTTAGAGGAGTTTAGATTCAGGGGTTGTAACGGAGACATGTACAACTTAGTCTCTAACTACCTTAAAGAAAGAGAGGTCACTATAGAGGACTATTACGCTAAGGTTGGGAAACGTATTTACAGGGGCTGCCCGCAGGGCTCGATACTGGGACCGGACTTCTGGAACATTATAGTCGACAGACTTCTGAATCTCGTGTCTGGTCTTGGGGGGGAGATCATTGCGTATGCGGATGATCTGATACTCTTGGTACCGGGTAACAGCAGGCGACAAATTGAAAAGAAAGCCCAATATTACACAGACGTGATCAGCGGCTGGTGCGGGGAGCAAGGTCTTCAGCTATCAAAAACAAAGACAGAAATGATATACCTAAAGGACGCTGGACCAGGACCGCAGGCTGGAAAGCTTAAAACCACAAAAGGATTTAAGAAAACCCAGAAAATCGGTTCTGTCACGGGATCATTACTTAGGACGGGTAAAGGCGGAAGCAGACCACCAACGGTTAGACTTGGTGACAAGTCCTTGAAATGCATGCAATGTGTGAAGTATCTCGGGGTCCTGATAGGAATGCGGATGTCTATCACGCAGCATATAAATTATGCATGCGCCAAGGGTAAAAGACTGTTTAGCGCCATGAGTGCCGTTGCAAGATCGACTTGGGGATTGAACTACTCCTGCCTGCGGGCGATATATGGAGGTGTATTCCTGCCTATTATATTGTATGCAAATGGCGCCTGGGGGGATGGCACTAACAAGGGTCATGGACGTGCACTATTGAGTGCTCAGAAGTACGCGCTGATGCGAGTCAGCAGAGCCTATAGAACGGTTTCCGTTGATGCGCTACAGGTTGTGTGTGGAGAAATACCAATGGACCTAATGGTAATGGAATCTTTCTACAAATATAAGATCAAGATGAAGGAGGCCTTTAGGTACGAGGATCTCAGCTACAACCCCGAGATGGAGTAATCAAGAGCGAAAGTAAAACTACGGGCTATCACAATCAAGCTCTGGCAGCAAAGATGGGACTCTTCAACGAAAGGTAGGACAACGTATGAATTCTTTCCCAGTGTCAGCAGCAGAATGAAGATTAGGGACCTGGATGTTAACCACTACTCGGTGCAGTTCCTGACAGGACATGGGGATTTCAGGCAGAAACTCAAAATGTTCGGCATCACTGACGAAGATAAATGCAAGTGTGGAAGTACAGAAACCTGCTGGCACATACTCTTCGAGTGTGAATTGTATGAGGACCGGAGAAAAGTGCTGAAGCGCGGGTGCGTCGAGCAAGGAAGAGGGTGGCCTGTCCCGCCAAGAGAATTGATAGAAAACCAAACGATGAGGAACAGATTTTGTCAGTTTACAGCAGAAGTACTTAAGGAGAAGAAGAGTCAGGAGCTCTAAATTAAATTAATATCAGTAGATCCAAAACGTAAAGAAGGAGCTAACGAAATGGGAATCATAGATGACAAGAGCAAGCCGTTCAGTGACTCCACCTCCACGTGGTCCCCGCTGGGCAACGCCTCCAGCCTGGGTCCCGCGCTTAGTGGGCTCCAGGAGGGAGGTGGCTAAGTGAGTCAAGGTGAAAGAAGGATCTTCCCGCCCGGAAACAACATCTTACTGGGCGGGGGTTTTTCCGAGCCGGCATCCATGGCATGTGGGTATCTCTGGATAGTGGCATAGTATAATTAAATATGCGGGTATGAGTTGAACTCGAGGTACCGCTGCGTGCGTATAACGAACATCATATGTACACACAAACTAACAACGACACACATACACACACTCACTGTCCCTATCTACTCCCGTGTGGTGTTGCTGGTCTCCCATCGGGCGCCTCCTCAGGTTGCGGATGGAGGAAAGCCGGACAGATATGGACGGTACTGGGGAAATCAAATACCCAGGGTGGACAAAAACCAGATAGGGGAAGGTATACCCCGAAAATAAATCCAGCGTACTGCGCTCTAAGCAGAATGTGTTGAAAGACGGCTGTAAGCCTCGAAATCGAGCCGGTCGTGGGCTGAGCCCAAAGGTGCGAAGGTTACGGCTGGCCGTATGAGAGTTGGACACCCGTGCATCGAACGGATGGCGGTGACAGCATGGCACACGTGAGGAGTATAAGAAGCTACTGGATGTGGAACCCCCCCGTTAATCCACGGCCGGTAGCGCTGCTCACGATTGCAAATATGCTGTCAGTCTGACTCTTATCGGCTGGTTGGGATTGGAAGGAGGTCTTGGTCGTCGGGGGGGGACCATGACTCCTTAGATCTGGGAACCACTCCCGACCTTAAAATTTCTTTCCTGCTCTATCACTGAACGGAATTATCACAACACGGACCAAGTGAAGCGGGGACGGCAACTGGCTTGCCTTGTCTACGTCCACGCTAATACATACGACACGATGAAGTCTGCAATGTAAGCACGAGTAGCTTCTGAGTGAGTATATGTTTTTTTTTTTTTTTTTTTTTTTTTACAAACGAGCTATCAAACCCAGGCGCGTGTCAAGTCAAGCAAAGTAAAACTCAAGCCAATATAAGATGGGAGGCATCGTGTCGAGGGCTGCATGGCACCAGAGTATGGTGGTGTCGCAAACGATCCCCTGTGATACCGGGCGACCTCCCAGCGTAAATAGCCTTATCCCTGTAAGCCAGCTCTGCGGGGACGGACCGATCTTCTGAGCCTGCTCGTGGGACCAAAATGGAACAAAAAAAACTAAATGAAAATAAAACGGATGAAACAATGGAACAGAACCTGGCGCAAGAAAAGGAAAACGAGAGCGGTACGAGAAACATAAAGGATGTGAACGTAAGAGGAGAAAAGCGATTGCGATCGGAACTAGACATGTCTTGGAAAGATGAGGACATGAGTGAACACGCAGTTGATGCGCAGCTCATGAGCAATGATGCTAGAGACCTTGAAGCCGAGATTCGAACTTACCTGCATAGTCAGGCAAACAACAAGATCTCGACGGAGAGAATAGCAGTAATTATGAAGATGGTTGAAACTCTGAGTAGAGCAGTAACCGATATTGCAGTAAAGAACGCATACCTCGCAGGTGCGGTGCAAGGAATTAAAAGCGAAAGATATGTAATATCGCAAAAACTGGAGTCACTGTCTACAGACGTAAATCTAGGAGGCACAAAAACGTTCGCACAAACACTGAGGACATCAACTCCTACTAGCAAAAAAGTGATACCAAATCTGACGGGTAGACCCAAAGCGGCTCCTCAACTGGCTCAGATGGCAATAATAAAACCACCTGAGGAATTGAAAGCGGAAAAAAGCGACGAAACCAAAAAGAAGGTCATGAGTATGATCGACCCAGTCGCTAATAAATTAAAGATCAAAGGAATGAGGCTCAGAAAAGAAGGTGGACTACTCATAGAAGCAGCATCAGCAGCTGAACTGGGAAAAATTCTAAATAACGATATCCTTAAAGAAAAGGGATATACGGTCATTAAATCGGGGTCTTTTAATCCTAAGATAGTTATCTTCGACGTTCCGAGAGAATATGATGAGGAAAAGGTGGTCAGCCACATCATGAGCCAGAATGAGGAATTGCTACAGGGAACCACAAACGAGGAATTTAAGTCTAATATAAAGCTGAGATTCAAGATTGGTAAAAGGAAAGAGGATCTAACAAACTGGGTGGCAGAAGTGTCTCCAAAAGTGAGAACGTTGCTAAGGAAGGACGACAAGCTACGTCTGTATATCGGATACCAAGCCTGCAAGGTACAGGACTTTATGGGAGTTACAAGGTGCTTTAAGTGCCAACAATATGGACACGTACAGAAATTCTGTAGTGAAAGCGAAAGAACGTGCGCATACTGCGCCAAAACAGGACACATGGCAGATCAATGCCCCGATAAGGAGGCAAAAAAAGAGGCAACTTGCCCAGCGTGCCGCAAGGCAAGAAAAGCTAGTAATCACGCAGGGGGCGAGAAAAAATGCCCAGCATACAAGGCGGCACTAGATAGGATGGTTCAAAGAACGGACTATGGAACATAACCCAAACGAATTGAGAATTCTGCAAGTAAACTGTGGAAGAGGGAGAAAAACAAGCACTGAACTCAGAGACGTGGTTGATAGAGAAGGTATCGACGTGTTGCTCATACAAGAGCCCTATACTGTGTG